>VWZT01010614.1:86190-102666 GCA_013397055.1 Pachycephala philippinensis | reverse complement strand
AAAAAAAAAAAAAAAAAAGAGTCGGGCAGGATCTGGAAGGAATCAGCTGGATTAAAAAAAAATGCTAAGTTTTAAGAAACACATATATGCTTGTGATAATATTTTAAACAGGTTACGTTTACGCGTATCTCTATTTACTCCTTACCAGGAAAGGGTTTCTCTTAGGGACTCTTGGAGCAGAAAGTGCCACCAGTGAATGGTGGAGCCCTGCAGAAAGTGCCATTGACTGACAGCAGTGACGCCCACTGGCACCGCCAGCCCCTGGAGCTGCCAGGAGCTCCCCTGGAGTTGGTCTTCAGCCACCAAGCTGCTCACAAGTCCAGCATCTGTTCTTTGCTTAACATGACTGGGAGCCGTATGGACACAGTCCTCCTCTCTCATTCCTGGGGGCAGATGCCAGCGTGGTCTTATGTCACTTCCAAGAGAAAAAGCCCTGACCTACAGAGTGGCCATCAGACAAACCAGGATCTTAAGGAACAGCAGGCTTGGCAAACCATGATAACAATTTTTAGAGCATGTGGCAGCCCCAAGAGAAATTTCTCTCGGTAAGTATTGTTGTGATTTTGTGTGATTACAGATATGCAGAAAAGCCAGATTGAAATAAACTTACTGAGGGTATGCAAAAGTGAAGAGTGCAAAAAAAAGCAATCACTCTGTTCCCATCTCTTAAGTCCTCTGCTCCCAAATCCACCAGACCCATGCACCACCATTTAGGCTTGGCAGGGAACTGGAGCTCAGTGCTAAAAGTCATGCAGTCCCCAGCTTCTCTGTGAAACTGATGACAAGGGCATCACATTGATGCCTCTGCCAGAACTGGCCAGAGTACAAAAATCTCATTCCTGAGCAGATGTCAGGTAGGGCGAACATTCAATCTCCACAAGGCTTGGACAAAAATGTAGGACAGCAGCACAGAGGTGAAAGAGGTTTGGTGAAAAGAACAGATCCCAAGTCTCCAGCCAAAATATTTCAAAGCAACTTCTGCCGAGGAGACACAATCAACAATTCCAGTGAGAAAGAATGTCGGCTTCAGCACACACAAAAAACCTTCCACTAACATCTCCCAAATGGAAAAGATATTATAAACAACATTCACCTCACTCTCCTCCCTCCCTGTCACAGAAATGACCATGATTCTTTACTACATACCTTCAAAAACAGTCCTTTGCAGATGAAAAGAAATAAAATCTAACCTTAAGAAGTACATTCAGAGACCCCCTTTATGCCACCGCTCTGTGTTATGGAAAAACGAAGGTAAAAATCTGTTGAAAAACATTTCCCTGCTGTATTGTGATTGACATCTGACAGTGCTCAGTGGTGTCCTAACTTGGATGAATTTAAATGACAAGCTTTCCTTTATAAGTAACAGAGCTCCTTTTACAATAGAACAGCACGATTACTTCATGGAAAGGAAAAAAAGGAAGAATCAAAGTTTTTCTTCAAATCCCTGGGGGCACCCCTGACCTGTCACCAGGCTACGACCTTCCCTCGTTAATCTATGCAAATCGGATGACTCTAATTTGTGGCGCCGATTGCTTTGCCACACCTTTAAATTCAGAGATCAGCTCCGGGATGATGGCTACATCACACAGAGTTCAGATCACCTTCATGTTGCCAACATTTTTAATGCCACGACAGATGACTTCCCCACCATTCTGGGACAAGGCAGTCCACGCAGCCCTCCAGACTACTTTTTGATTAACATCGAGACAAAAGGCAGTGGTGTTTTGCCTCCTCGTTTGTGATTAGCAGCATTGCTGCTGTAAGCATTCCTAAGCTAGAACCCCTGGGAAGAGTATCAGATCCCAGGTCAAGGCACAGACTGCCAATATCACGGCTTCGCTAACAGTCACCCAATCGCTTTCATGGACATGAAAAAAAAAAAAAAAAAAAAAAAGGAGGAAAAAAAAAAAGGTATTCACTGTAATAAGCACCGGTTCCAACTGAGAGATATTATGTCAAACTCTAAGGCCTGTTTCAAAACTTTCCCCATTCACGTAACTTAATACACTTTGTAAGCCAAAGAGGGCAATATCACAGAAGATGCTCTATGTTCACCTTCCACGTCACACAAAGGCCATGGAAGCTATTTTGTCTCGGTTCAGTGCAGTATGGGGGTTAAACTTTTTGCTTTAAATTGGGTTCTTGACAAGGGTACACTATTTTTTATTTAACCCTAGCCTAACTTATTTTATCCCTAGCTTTATCCCTTTTCTGCAGTGAGACTTTTGTCTTCACAGTGCTGAAAAAGTGGAGATCTTCATTTATACTGCAAAACGTGTGAGTTATTTCTGTTATCCACATACACATCTTTCCATTCAGAAAGTTGTGAAACCCATTTTCCTGAAAACCCTAAAGCACATGGGAGTATAATGGATAGTAAAACATTCCAAGAATTTAATCCATGCCCTATGTGATCCATCTAACAATACACTCTGAGCAATGATCTTATTTGCTCACGCCTTGCAACTCTGACAACACTCAAACCTGTTAACCATCTTTCCAAACAAACTCTGAAGGTTGCCAGTTGTGACAGATTTGGACCTGTGTTGATGGTAACATGGGAGTTAGTTAAAGTGATTTGATAAGCTTGTAGCAGCTTGAGGGGCGGCGTCATTCCAAATAAGTAAACAACATTGTCAACAACATAGCCCATCAATAAATGCAGCCTCTATCTCACACAGTCATTATTAAAATAAAAAAATATATAATAATATAGAAAATCAGAAAGGAAGGCAGGCAGATGAGGAAAAAAAGAAAAAAGTTTCTTTGTCTGTAGCCACAAATCAATGACATATAGCATCAGGGTTCACTGAAACACTGACAAATGTGTCAGCCACACTTGTTTTTAGCATTACTGTATTCTTTACAACTATTAGGAAGCAAGTACAAGGTTATTATAGGCACAGAGGCTAAACATACAGTGACATGCTTCACAAGCTCACTCATGCTTTGTATCAGAGCTTTCACTTTCTATAGAAGTGGATTATCCCATTTTCTCATGCTGATCCAAGTGATCTCATTACTTTCAGAAGAATCCTGGCATACAAGGATTGCTCTGCCAATAATCACTTACAACATCCCAGCAGACTCTATTTTTAAAGAAAAACTATCATATTTTTCTTCTAATGGCTCTTCTATTGAAGAAAAAAAAAATTAAAAACTGAAAACAGCTTCCACAGGGATTTCAGCCTTAGTCACTGGGGAGGCCAAAAGCAATTATGGGTCCAATACTTTTTAACAGCTCCCACTCTGATGGCCAATAAGCAGTTTGGTATTCCCCCGTCTCCATCCCGTAAGTAAATTGCTATATATATATACACATATATATCCACTGGCAGGCTGCCAGAGACTTTGGAGGCTCTGCACCACAAACATGCTCAGTGATTCCTGGCCATCTGGTGAGCTGGCTGGATCCCTGCTCCAGGATCCATGTCTTCGGGCAGAACCAGCCCCTGGAGGATCTGGGTACGGGCAAGGAGCATTTTAGGGGATAGGCTGCCTGTGCTGATTGAAAAGTGGCCCATTCCTCTGTTCCATCCTCAAGAGCTTTTATCAGAAAGTGGATCCCAAAGGTCCTCCAGCATCTCATAATATACAGAAGCCCTTTCCATAAGGTAGGACTCGCCATAGCAGACTTCAAGAAGAGACCTGTAAATTAGCTGGAGAAAGTGCTTTAAAATAAACAACAGCTTTCAAAACAAACCCTAAAAGCATCTAGGCCCCTATCCAACAAAACACTTAAATACTCATGTGGCTCTGGAGAGGGAAGGCAACTCACCAAATATGCACAGATGCTTGATAGCCAGAGTCACTTTCCACAGCTCTGCCACAGGCTCATCTGTAACCTCGGACAAGGGATTTGAGCCCTGCCCTGCCATGCTTCATTTCCTCCAGCTGTAAAACTGGGAAAGTCATCCTGAGTTTCATCCTTGAGAATATTGTCTTATATATATTGGATGTTTATCCAGTGCCAGATATTGAGGTGAAGAATTACACAGAGGTGCTTATACATTTAACTATGTACATCCAGATCTCCCACCCAACACACTGAGTAGACCCTTTGAATTTCATTGAAATATCCCCTCTAAACAAAGGTTTTCTAGATCATTAACTCTTGCAGGACATTGAGTATCATGGTTAAAATTGGCAAGGGCAAAAAAAAAATCCTATCATGCTTTCATGATTTCGCTAATGGGAAATACAAAAATTCTGTCAATGTTTAGGATGTTATGACGTGGCTCAGATCTAAGTTCAGAGGAATTAGTTCCTTCAGTTCAAGGGCCTTTTCACTAAGGAAACAAACCATATTGGTTTGCCTCCGTTTTTTCAGATGCATATGAAGTCCTTATCATATATTCACATATTAGAGGGAGAATGATCCTGTGAGATTAAAGAAATAACAACTTGCAAAAAATTTCCAAAGGACTGGCTGCAGTGTTGATTAATATCCAGAGAGGAAAATGTAGTGGATAGGGAACTGCCCAGGGATTTAGGCGATATGGGGTGTAGAAAAGAACCCCAGCTTAAATACAGACTTCTTTGGAGAATTGTTTTCATCTTTTCTGTAAAATCTCATGAAAACAGCACATCATTACTTCAGAAGGACAAAATCCATTAAAATATCTCAGGTAGACTTGAAATAACAGGGGTTTCATCCATGATACTTTTTTTCTTTTCTCGATTTGCAGCCTATCCAAACTCCATTGATTCCTAAATCTCTGCCCAGGCTGGTATTAAAATCACCTTAGCAGTGCAACTCTAGGATAAAGATATCTGCTAATTCAGAAAGAGCATGAAGGCTGCCACTGCTGTACGAGATTGCTGACCCTGAACAGGGTGTTACATTGGCCTAGGATAGTTCAGGAAAAGCAGAACTCCACAGTTGCCTTTTCCAGTTCAGCTAAAGCAGCTTCCCAACAGCAACCATGGGGAGACAGAAACACTCAGGAAAAGCCATCCACGCAACTGAGCAATTCTGCCTAACTGTTGCCAAGAACTACTTGAAAAGAGGCAAAATTTACCATCACAGACCAAAGCAACAACGCCTGTTTCCTGTCATTAAATTCTTAGTCCCACTTCTAAGCTGAGACTGGAGCCAGAACACTCACATGGCCCGTGCAGTTCCAGAGGGGCTCCATGTGGAGACCGCTGGGCTCATTGCCCTCAGAGAGAGCAGGTGAAGGGATGCATTTCACAGGAAGCCACAGTTAGAAACCATCTAACTGCAACTGCATCAGGTGCTGCTGCAACCTGCACGTTGGAAAAGGTTTCAGTTCAAGCAGTGGTGATTAATTGATCTGAAGCTGTGTTCCTGCCCCTCCCATGGCATCCAAGCACATCTTGCCTCTGAAATAACAAGGGGTTAAGATTTGCCACAAACGCACCACCTACATTTTTAAGGCTATAAAAATGGGATGCTTACACTTTTCCTAACCCCTCACCAATGACCAGACCCATATGTAAATTTCACACAGTAGTATTTAGTAGCATAATTAATCCCTACTTTATGTTATGAGTAATATTTCCTATTCCCGACCCTGCAACGTCCTTTAAGAAGATCCATGTTCCAATTAGACTAGCCCATCGGCACTCTTTTAATGAGCAGATTAATCATTCAGATGGGTACAATGGTGTCATCACAGGTTTTAAATATGATAATCTACATCCTAATGGTGCTGCAAAAGCCTTGGCTCACAGCAAAAAAAGGTAGGCAAAAACTGGTGATACTTTCTTTTTTGTTCTCTTTCATTTTCCATATGACTCAAGACACAAGAATTCTTGGGTGATGCAGAAAGTGCAGCAAGAGGCAGCTGGGAGAGAGGGGCTGTACAGCAGTGTGGTGATTCAGGTGCAATAATTGTTTTTCAAGGGTAGAGAGATCTTTTGGTCCCTGAAAAATCTTCTGTCACGATGAGAAAAAGTTTCAGGTCTGCCTTGTCAGCCTAACAGATCAGCTCTGCCCTTACAGCCTTTTCTCAACACTTATTTAAAACACATCTAAAATGTGAGACTGTCATTCAGAAATTCATTTAATTTTAATAATAATAGAGGTCTTTTCAGATCATGCCAACTTCGCCATTTGCAAAAGGCAGACTGGATATTTTTAAAGCCAAATAGAACCTATTGTATTTATTTATAGGGAAAAAAAAAGAATAAAGACAAAAAATACTTTCAAACTGCATTATATGGGTCCAATTCCATGCAAGCTGGTGTAGATACTCCTGCTCAAATGGAGTGAAAAGGCTCCTAATAATACCCTCAAACTCATAGTGCCAGAATTATAAGCCAGGGCCATCCTCCATCTGTACTCCAAGTACAACACTTAAAAATGTGGGCAGCAGCACCACCCCTTAATTGTGGCTTTTTACTTAGCAACAGGTAGAAGTTTCATCTGCTTTTCCATCTCTCGAGCTTGTGTTAGTAAGACAAACCCTGCAGAACAGCAGCTCCTTTGCAGGCACACAGCATTGATTTACACTGTGATTGGTTTTGGTTCCAGAAAAGAACCAGCAACCCCCAATTCAGGCCAAGGTTGTATTTTAAACCCAGCAAGAAAAGGATAGTGGTGGATTCTTGCCTATGAAAAAGTTAACTGCCAACCACGATCCGTTTCTGATCACTGTCCTCTGGTAAACAGTCCCCATGAAGTCACGACCAAAGTCTGAGTAATTCTTTCATCACTGTCTGAGGATGAACTGAGTAAGGGTTATAAAATTTGGACTTACCCCTAATGTGCCCACACACAGTCTGTGGCAGAATGCAACTAAATTCTGCCTCAAGATGTCTGAACTTCACTAAAACAGGTTTCTGCTACAAAGAAATCTTTATTTCTTATCATTAAAGCAAAATCTCTTCCTCAACAGCCAAAATCTACCCTCCCAAGCCACTGTCAACAGTGTGATTGTATTTTCAAATCACATTTTTCAGCTAATTGCTGTCCAAAGCCTCCTTGTTTTACTCAGATATGTAACTGTAGGAATCAGTCATGCCACTCACTCAATTAAATTGTATCCTTCTTGGCCCTTCATCTTTTAGGATCTGATCCAGCTCTCCTTGACTACAGAGACGACTGGATCAGAGCCATTTTGCATAAAGCCAGCAGAGGATTTGGTATTTCAGTCAGGTGTTCAGGTGTATTGCCTGCACTCCGTCTGAAACTGCCTGCTCGAGATAGGCTGGTGCAGAGAACTCTTTGCATACAGAAGGAAGCACTGAAATTATAAAGAGCTGTCTTGTGACCAGGTACTTGCTGGGCTAGGAGACATTATTCTTACTAATGCACCTTTGCTAATGTCCACATCACAAGGATATTCTTTTTTTTAGCATAACACTAATGTTAGTTGTCCATTATGGTATCAGGAGTCATAATGGCCAAGGAATCCCTACAGTGAAAGAGCAAAAAGAGCATTCAGAAATAAACTCCTACATTGGTTATGAGAATATTGCTGTGGCAAAATGTTTTTATTGTTGTTTAATTTTTTTTCCTTCAGTGCATTAATTTCTGATCGTTTTGCAAATTTGGGGAATCATTCACAAGGCAGGGCTTCAGAAGCACTTAGGAAGAGCAGCCTCAAACCTCAGATGGTTGCTGTGACACTCCTCTTGCAGATATTCCTCTTGAAGATATTCCCCTATGCTCACCCTGGCTGGCTTTTCTGCAGTAAATGCATTCTCTGCATCTGACACGAGGATCTGATTGTGGCTGTCACTCTTTGCTGAGGCTTTAACTAACATTATCTGTGCAACTCTAGAAACCACATCAAATTGCAGTTTTTCCTGATTTTATTCCAATTTGCATAATAGGTCACCGTTAGCACACTGTGCTGAAGGAGAAACAGCTCAACTGAAATCTACCTTGAATGTTTCCATTAAAATGTGCTCCATTTTTTTCCTCTGCTCTCACTCCTGTCAGCCCACTAGTGAATTAAGGAAATACATATGTAAACAACTATAAAAATGCAAAAAATAATTATAAAATTAGTTCTAGATGCATAATCCAGTGTGATTCATGTTATGTTCCCACCGTGATCCCAGTTCCAGAAGAGTTAATCAACCATAGCAACCTTCTAATCAGAGCAGTGAACTAATGATCCTATTTCTGAGTAATACCAGTCAGATAAGGCTCTCAAAAGGTAGTTAACATCACTTTGGTGGAAAGGCATGACAAGTGCAAGTTCTAGCAGTGAGTAATGCATCATTCATGCCCCCTCTCGTTCTGACATTTTAACGTTATCTTGTTTTACTGTGTCGGCCTAACACTGCCACTGCTGGCAAATTAAACTGTGAACTTACAAAGTGGGTGGCAATAAATACAAATTATGAGAGTTCAAAAGATGTCCCTGGAGGTGTACTGCCAGACATGGAATGTCTCTGGCTTTTCTGTCACATAGCAATAGACAAGACAAAGTGTAGCATGAGCTGAAAAAAAGAATTAACTACATCATGGTGAAAAATGAGAGGAAAATGAAAAGAAAAAGAGAGGGAAAAAAAGGAAAGCCAAATAAAAGGGAGATGTGAAGGCAGGGCAGGAATGAACAAAAGAGCATACCTTTGGAATATGAAACATAACTCTATTTCACCTTGCAGAACAAAAAGCTATGTAAATTAGGGATCAACAAATGCCTCTTGGAAACATCGACCAAGTATAAAATGTTGTCAATGTTATTACAAAAGTAAATGTCTCCTCCTGAAGAAACTGCCACACAAAAACAGCAGCAGCATGCTGTTACAGCATTTGTATCTCTAGCAGAAATTCAGAATATCCCACTTACCCACGCTAACAAAAATTTCACATTCTGCATTGACTTAAATACACGGGGCAAAATCCTGCCCTCATTGTCAGGAGGAAAAAAAAATAATTGAGAGAAACTGCCTGAGGTGACAATAAGGAAATCAGAAAAAGGCTCCTGGCACAGCCTTATCCCCAGCCTTTTCTATTTTGTGTAGGGAGATAGGAGGCGCAGTGGGGTTCCCCTCGGACCCCCCAACTCTCAGGAGGCTGCTGACCTGCTCAGCCCCTCCAAGCCAGGACCCAACACACACTGCAGCAGTTGTACTGCAGATTTACCACAGACAAAACAGAGAAAGTTAACATTTCTTCCTTCCCACGGGAAGATAAAACTTTCCATGCTATTAATGGGGTCAGAGAAAACCTGATTTTTAATATACCCATGCCATGAAGCTTATTCAACTTGGTCTAACACCACTAATGAATCTTATAAAACATTTTATCTCCCCCGCCCATGTTCACAAACCACTCACATGAGGCTTGAAAATCACAATAATATCTTCCCAAAGTGCAGATATCACTCACACCATATGCAGCACAACTCTTTATTTTTCCCCATAAACTATTGGTTTCATTGAAACTCATTAGCATCACCTGTGTTAATTACACTAGCAAACCAATCAACAGCTCCTTCTTAATTAGGTTTTCTTTATTAAAGCCGGAAATTACCAAGGAGACAAAAGTCAACTGGGGAAATTATGTGAAAAGGAGTGTTTATGCCAAATTACCATACAAAATATAATAAGGAAAGGAAACTCAGTTTGTTTACAGGAATAACAAACAATATTAATTTTCAAGGTCACTGGCACAATTATTAATTACCTGCCTTACATTTTATTGTGATAGTTTAGTCTGCAGAGGCAGGAGTAGCTTATAAAAAGCCCTTTGGAGTGTGGCTGCTCCACGTTTCAGCTGCCGCGGTCGCTGCCGATGATGCGAGCGGTGTTTTAGGAAGTTACTTTCATGAGCATTTCCCAGATGGGTTGGCGCGATGGAAACTCTGTCAGGTACATAAAAAGCTTTGTGGTTTGACTGCTGCCTCCCTCACAGAGGTCCCACGGGAAGGGAGAATGCAGCCAGTGAAATCCAGGTCACCCATTCCCAGTGGAAGGCGTTTTGGGGTCCAAGAGCAAACCATGAGAAGTGCTCCTGCTACTGATCCTTAGCCCTCACAGAGATGCCATTCCCCATCCTTTACACCCCCTGATACCAGCTAAAATGACTCCCGCAGCTCCAGGGAACAGAGCTGGCATGGGCTGAAACAAACCCCGCTCAGCATAACTGGTTTTATGGTGTTCAGTGGGGAACACAGTCAAATTGACCCTTCTGCAGAGGAAATCTGCTGGCATACCCAGCTTCTTCCCCTCCACTGCCTGGAAAACGCTACCAGGCTTCGTTTGTGGGTCCAAAGCCAGACTCAACAGCCTCCTGCTCAGTCTGGTTGGCATTGGGTTGATGCCAAGATGAGGTCAGGGTGCTGGGCCACAGAGCAAATGCTGTGGCTGTTACTGTAGGAAGTTTGCCAGATGCTTTCTCTGCCCATGCCCACCTACCACGAGAGTCCCTTTTGAGTGTTCTTTACCACACTGTGCCTTCTTTTCAATTTCCTCTGTGCCCACAGAAACACAGGCTCACACATTACTGCAGCTTCTCTGCAGCTCCACAGCTCTACCAGGACGCCCAAAGAATCCTTAGATAGCACCACCAAAGCAGTTGTCTCCAAATTAACCACCTGGCAACACAGACTGAATTTTCAGCTGACCAATATGAAAGTCAAAGCTTGAGCTCTGTGTCCCTGACCAAATCTGTCAAAGGAACCTACTGAAATAAATAAGCCATTCATGAACTGCCGATTATCTGCTGTTAATTTACCTGGAAATCCATCTCAACAATTGATTATTTCCAAGTTACTCACTGTGCTGCACAACAGCTCAGTTTGGCTTTCCAAAAATGAACTGCCTGTTCCAGCCTTGCACTGGTTGATATATCTACAGCTTTACAGAACTTCATTTTGGAAACCCCTTTCCAATTCCATAAAAACTCAGAGCCTGCATCCTCCTCCTCCTCATGTTTGCTAAGTGGCTGTGAACAGGTCCTTTGGAAGCTGACAGCAGTTCATTCAAGTAACTTGCACACATGCTGCTGTTATATTATGTCAGATGTTTTTTCTGTTGTTTTGTTATTTCTTCTACCCTGATTGGAAATCTGTATCTAATTTTTAATTAAATCTTTGTATTCTGTTCTAGTATTTTGGTGCCTGCATCCTTAGTTAATCACCCATCAGTTCTTTTCAGTCCTGCTAACACGTGCATTTGGAAAGAATATTATACTGTAGTTTTGAAAATATCCAACATCCTTGAAAAAACTAGTACAAGAAACCAGTTGTCTTCTCAGAACAACTCTCCCTTTACCTGGTAATCAATTAGTCCATCAACATCTCAGTCTGCAATAAGTCCATTTATTAACTTCAAATTCCCATACCTTAGCTTTATTGCACACATCTATTACATAATGGGCAATAATCTCATTTCACAGACAGTTGCTTGTAAACTAAAGTAATGTGGTTTTCCCCTGAGTTATTCTTGTATGGATTATGGGGTTTCTCTGTATTTTTTCATGTGTTGATCTTACACTTTGCAGTCCTCGTTATGGCACCAGGGAAGATGCAGCAGTCACCAGTGCCAGGACACCTGCAGCATCTGCTCTCTGCTTGGAAAGCATCTGCCACGCTGGGACCTCTGTGCTCATCTGGGCTCCCAAGTGTCACCATAGTACAAATATTTCACTTTCTCCCGCTTCTTGCAAATTCCACTTCATTCCATCAAAATTTGGAAGCATTACCGCCCTTTCTCTCCAGCTCTGCAAGGACTTGTTCCAAACTGACAGCTCCTTTGATCCTTTGCCTTTGTTTCCTCACTAAAATAGATAATGAAGATGTGACACAGATTCAAGAGGGCTGGTGAGACACTGCATTACCTCCTAACCTCAGCCAGCTGAAGGAGGAAAGAAAATGGTAATACAAAGATGCAGGTCTGACTCTCCAGAAAACCCTGTCTAAACCACAGTGCTCACACAGGGGAATGGGGAGGACTGGGAGGGAAGTGGCTTCCCTGAAGGTCTCTGCATAATTGAGGACGTCTCACACAATCCCTGGCAGGAGTTTCCTCCTCTCCCCACTGCCTGGGAGCATTTCCCCACAGCTCACCTCAGTCTCTCCCCTGACACACTGACTCTAATGAAAGCAACACCTAGAATCTGCATTCAAATCACATTTCCTGGTTCAGTCAGAAGAAATATCCATCCCTGCTTTGATCTTCACAACGGGCTGCTGGAGAAGAGGCACCCTCCAGTCATTCCCTGAATCTTCCTGGATTTCAGAGTACAAGAATAACATGGTCTGCCTATACCAAGGAACTGCTGGAGGAGCCCCCCAGGTGAACATCCAAACTCTGGAAAAAGTTATGGGGGCTCTCCACACCCAGTCTTAAGAGGGAATAATTTGTCAGTGCAGAGAAATCCCTACTCGGCCTCCTCCACTCAAGGAATGCCAAAAATAAGCTGGAGATGTTGTCTATGACATCACCTGCTGTACCAAGCCCTTGCAAGGTAGGTAATGTCATGGAATGTGACAAGACTGTCTCAAAAAAAGAGTGGATGGTTTTAGAAAATGATATTGCACACTAAAGCTGCAGCTTCCAATCTGTGTATCATTTAAGCCAGACTATCATATTCTGTTTTAAAAAGAGACAGGCATGTGAAAATGTTCATTTCTTTTGTATTAAGAGGGGGAAATAGCCCAGGAAAAATCCCCTATGCTAGAAATGCATCACAGTTGCAACAATTCAAGAATGAGTATTTAAAAGACAATTTTTTTAAGAAGTATATGATTTCCCTGATAAACCATAATGGCTCTTTAGAGCCCATCATGGTCTACTATAAAAAAAAATCATATTTAAAACACTTCTAAAATATGTGTTATAAAGATTTTTTTTTAAATGAAAATTATTTACCCAGAAGACCATAATGGTTCTGAAATGTACTTTGTAAATCTGTGTTCAGGGACTTTTTTTGTTAAAAAGGATTTTTTTTTCCCTTGGCCCCAGAGATCTTGAACAGCTTCTATGGAACTATCAGGATTTATTGTTTTAATAGGGCTGAAATGAAGTTTGGAACATGCATGTACAGCAGCAGTGTTTTTCAGACAAAAATGAGACAGAGGAAAAAGAAAAAAAGGCAGTAGAAGTGGAAGGAGGAAAGGAAATGGAAGATGGAGATGAGGGGAAGGAAGACTGCTCACACAACTGAGATGCTGAGGCACAGAAGAGCCACAGTCGTGGCAGCAGATGCAGAGAGGGGGAGGTCTGGAATTTCCAGGAAATCAGGGGGAGAAAGTATTTCTGAGCTCAAGGGAAAGCACTGCTCCCACAGACTGCAGCATTGCAACGTGCCAGCTCTGGAGGAAATACAGTGAAAGAAAGGAAACATTGATTTGGGTGAGCAGGAGCTGCAGAGCTGACAGCAACCCCGGGTAAATGCTGGAAATGCTTCCACAGCAGCATCCCGGGGTTCAGCAGCACGGGCTGCTTAGAGTCTGCTCCTCAGTGCCCATCAGGCAAACCCAGCCCACACACTGCTCCTGACTGCAGAGAAACAACGTGAGAGGAGAAATGGGAACAGCCAGAGTGAAGCAACATGGCCAACATCCCACGTGTGCCCGAGCAAAGCCATCAGAAGCCACCCCAGAGCCACACGGGGCGGGTGGAGAGCCACGGCCCACCCATGTCAGCAGGAGGGGTCTGGTTCTTACTCTTCAGAGACATCCTCCAGCTGATGAAGAACAATTATAACAACACTTCCGTGGTGCCTCAGTGCAGTGCCAGAGACATGAACCAATCTATCTTCCGAGGCAAACCCTCAGGAGGGAATTAGGAACGGGATAAAGACACTCAATGAACAACCAGCTGTGGCTGCACAAAACAACCTGCAGCAAAAAGCAAGCTCTACCCGTGTGCACAAACACACCAGCACATACACACACATCACCGTTTCCAGGAGCCACAGTCCGTGCTGCCACATGACTCTGAGGCACTACTTTTGATTTTTGTTATCCCAGCACTTTAATTCTCACTTGAGAAGAAAATTCTGTACCTGGAATGATACTCTGGGACCACGAGCCAACTATTTCGGTACAGGTCTATCACACTCTACTCGAAACAGTCCTCATTCAATGCAGCTCTGCAGTGGCAGAACCAGCTTTGCTCTGTTAGAAACGTCAGAAACCAAAACTCCCAGGAGCTGCTGGCCTGCACCACGCAAAACTCCACTGCTCAGCCCCACCAAGATAATTCTTGAGCTGCAAGTGCAAAGTGCCCAAAATTCTCTGTGACTAAAGCAGAGGCTCAGCCTCTGGACCAGCTCTAGGGCAATTCTAAAATGTTAGCTGCCATCCTTGCTTATTTTTCCTTAATAATTGGAAATAAGTACCAACTAAAAGCCAGCAAACAGGGTTTGTCCCAAGTCATGTAAATACATCACCAAATCACAACGTCTGCTGACACTGCAAAGGGCATCAGTTTAACTAAACAAATACCAAATACAACACATTTAAATCATTTTAATCTATGTCTAAAAGAGACTTAGAGAGAAAGACAGGACAGTTCTTGAACTTTTTAATGCAATATATGATACCTTCTGAGTTAGATACCCATAACTCACTGTCTTATGAATTTCTGTGTCTGATCCTCTTTTGATGTTTGTGCATTGCCACAGGAGAGAAGGAAGTCTACACTGGTAGAAATGACCCTGCTGGAGCCAGTGAAAATGTGTGTTCACAGGAGGAGTCCAGTTGGTCCTCCCCAGAGAGGCTCTGGTGGTATTTTAGAGGCTGGATGTAGCAATGAAGGGGTGATTTTCCCTGGTGGGTGCCAAGCAGAAGCTCAGGCTCATCACCTGTGTTCTCTTTGGACTGCAATTCCCTCCATCTACATGAGGATAACTGGTGTTAGTGGGTGAAGCTGGGAGAGCTCTGCACCCGGAGGCCCTCACTCCTCAGGGAATGGGGGATACACATCTGTGGAAAGGAGACTTCTTTGGCCACTTGCAGCCCATCTGCCTTAGACTCACAAAGGACAACTTTTGTCACCAGTCTTCCCCGTAACACTTCAAGAGCTTAAAATGCACTTTGAGGAAGGTTTCAAACAGTTTTTTCCCCTCAAATCTGTCTACGCTTATTCACCGTGGATTCCAGAGGGATGACCTGGATTTCCTTGCACACTCTAAAACCAAATTATATCAGTCCCAATTAGGTCATCTGCTAGCTGCACCTGCAGCTCAGGACTGCAAAATTCCTCTCCCTGTGTATCTCCCTACAGTTCAGACAGGGCAGGGAAGCCTTCTGTGTTAGAATAACTACCATAAAACCATATAACACAGCCTAAAAATACAATTATAATTGCAACACCAAAAGCAAGCCAGTCAATATCTTCAAGATTCTAATAGTTTCAAGCACTATTACCTTAACGGTCTCACATCACAGTACTGATTAAAGAAACATTTTGTCTTTTTATCTGTATTCAATGGAGAGCGTAATCACTGGAGTGTAGAGAGCTAAAATATTTATTAGGAAGTATACAGCTCGGGTCAGGCAGCAAAAGGCAACATTCAAGCAACGAGCTGCAGCCCAGCTCGAAGTCTAAATCACAGATCCCATCCCATCATCTCCTCGGGATCCTGCTGCACATAGGACAAGCTTTGGAGTGAGTTCTGCTCCTGCTCTGCCCCTCTGAAAAACCTCCCAGGAAGATCCCCCTCAGAGCTTTAATGGGGAGCATCACTCAAGGAACAGGTATTTCTATTCAGCTAAGTCAATGAGACCTGCAGATGGAGGTGGGATACAAATCAGCTTCGAGTATGGAAAATACATGTTTGGGGTTTTTTTCAAAAGTAAACGAGCAAATTTGCCTTCACTGACAGTAGCACTGTTCTTTATCTAGAATTAAGGAAAAAAAAATTAAAGAGGCTAAGCCCCCATTCTTGTCCTGATAAATTTGTTTTCTCTTTTTGCCTAATTGCTTAACAATAAATCCACACACACTCTATTATCCATAGCCTACTGCAATATTCCTCAGGGCACATGATCAGCAATCAGAAAGCTTGAAAGATGGCCAACATAATCTTAAATATCCCAGTGTATTACCAAATCAGTATTTCAAATTTAGTGGACATACTCAGATATGTTTTCCTCTCCGCAAGAGGCATCATGTAAGTGGCAAACAAGATACAGAAGATCGATTATTTAGCATAATTGCACAATCTAATTGTATGGATTTTAAATGGAACAGGAGGAGAAAGATTAAAATCATACAGCACAGCAGTATACTTTCACAGAGTGCATGAAATAGATTTTCCCCAATTAGCGGAACAATGGAAATATTTACTGTCAATCCAGTGAAGATATTCTGAAACAAGAGTCAAACAACATCCAGATCTGCACAGGGCAGGAGCAAATAATTTCATCATCGATGGGGAAAACAATCCAAACAACCCAAAGCATGGAAAACTTACACATTCTACTCAAAAAGCCACGTTCCTGTGGTGCTGCTTCATTCAGAACCACATTTGGGGACTTCCCGAAAGACACACCACATCCGCACGAGCGGGTGAGTTTTAGACCCGTCTGAGCACACAGC
>VWZT01010614.1:71029-85086 GCA_013397055.1 Pachycephala philippinensis | reverse complement strand
TTTTTTTAAACTTCTGCGTTAACACACCAGTTACCTGTTTATTCCTTAACCTTTTACACAGGAAGAAAGCGCATGAATCTTGTTAGGGTAGAATCTCCACAATATTAACTAGAAGAAAAAAAAAAAAATTCCCTGGAAACTCTCTGGGAATAGTATGAAATAAATAAAGAGCACCTTTCCGTTGCCAATATAAACACTGACATCATTATTTTTGACATTATCTGGAAAGAATTTAGATATAAGGACTTCTAGAGTCTAAAAACATATGAGTATGAAACTGTTTTAATTTTCGTTGCAGGGGGTGAAGTATTGTTTTGGTTTGTTTTGATTTTTTAACTTAGTTTTTAAAATATGTAAGAAAGAAACCGAATTCACGATTGGTTCTGCACTTCATAGTTCTTGTCATCTTCTGTGTGCAGTGAAGAAAGGAAATTATTAGGCCCACTGAAACCAGCTGGAGATGTTGGTGCTCTGTAAACTGCACTGAGCCTGCAGGATTGGGCCAACAACATCCAACTGATCCCTCTGCTCTTGCCAGCTCAGGAAACAAAGACATTTTACAAGACAGAGATAAGCAATATAGCGTACAGTGATTCCATTTACATATTTTGCCCCAAAACAGTCTTCCAGAACCCCGATGAAAAGCAAACAAACAAAAATCAAACCACAATTAGAACCATAACTGTAAACCATGGATAGGCCCCATTATACTTTATCACCTCCATCAAGAGTGCAAATCCCAAACAAGGAATGCCTCCTAGTGATTTACCTAACCTGGCTGAAATTTTAGATAGAGAGGCTTTATTTGAAAACCATATCTTCATGCAGGAAAAAAAAAAAAAAAAGAAAACTGTAAAGAGATGTTGGCTGAGAAATCGATGCATTACCAGGATGCATTTTAGAAACCCACCAAAAGTAAGGAAGATTTTTAAAAAATATTCATCCCACAAATAAACAAAACCTAATGCTGAATTCCCAAATTAAGACCAATTAAAGCTTTCTTTATGACTACAAACCTGACAAGCTTACAATTTCGCCCTGTTGCAGTGGGGTGGGTGTGTGTTTTAATGTAATATTAATGAGCCAGGATGGAGGGTCATAAAAAGTGATAGGTTTTTGCGATGGTAAATTATAAATCGGTATTGATTTTTCCCGGCACTAATGCAGCCAGCTTATTGTAAGACACCACAGGCAAAGTGCACTTTATCAGATTAGACTGGAGCCTGGTATCAAATATACATGAGAAAAAGGATGCATTTGTGACTTAGACTAGACTTTTTTTTTAATGATACATGAAATTTTTAAGGAAAAAAGTCTCAGAATATTAAGAAATTAAATACCATTTTAAAAGATCCCAGATGGTAGCAAATAGATATTAATGTCACATTAGGGTAATTTGTTTTTACACTGATGGAATATAGGAATATGTACGTGAACTAAATCCTGCTCAGATTCAACCATGTGCTTAATCAGTCCAATTTATGATCATCTCAACTGTTCATGAGAAAAAGTTTCTCATTTGCATAAAATGCCTGAAGAATCAGGCCCTACATCTGCTCATACGTATGTGTGATATCAAGTCACACATATAGACCTATTCATTGAATATGGATCCTGTGTGAGGAACATTTTACATCCTACACTGCTTTGAAGAAGTTGTTTTTCCCCCATACCTCGTACCACCCCACCATGCCAGCCAAAGACTATGAAAGAGCTTTTCCTTGTAGTACTTTCATTGCTTAAATACTGTGAGGCTTTTCTTTCCCTTTCATCTCAAAAACGCATTGGGAGTTGGCCGTGCAGTAAAACTGGGCGTTATTTTTAAAATCTGCACTGCTTTTCATCTCCTGACCTTCCCGCAGTCAGGATTTCCTCATTAAAACATTTCAGTGACGTGGATAATTGACCAAAAAAAGAAAAAAATTGAGAGGGAGAAAGAGAAAACAACAACAACAAAAACCACCGTTGTTTCCTGCAAATTTGCTCTGGATGGGCAGCAAACCAGCACCCCTTTCTCTGCACCCGAGAAGGGAAGGGAAAACTCTGCACAAAGGCACATGCCCACATTCCCAAGCGTGTTCCAGGGATTCTGCCATCCCTTCCTGGTGGCTCCAGACTCTCCTGATGCCCTCAGCCCTCCTCCTCTAGCCTCAAAGGTCCTGCCAGCCTCCCGGAGCAGAGCTGGCCCCCAGCTCCTGCTGCCTCGCTGGCCCGAGCAGCCCATGTGAAAAACTCGGTATTTTTCCCCAAACCCGTATGTTCCTTGACAGGTTGTTAACAAACAGCCCCACACAGGCTGCCTGCAAAGGACCCGAAGTGAAGTGTGAACCCAAATAAGTAACAGTGGGAAGGAGGAGGGGAGGATGGAGGGGAAGGGGCTGGGCTGCATTTGGGGGTATTTTCCACAGGGAAGAAGGTGTGGGATTGGAGAGACAGGGATCCTCAGGGGCATCTAAACCCCTTGGGAGGGTTAAACAAAGGAGAATTGAAGACAATCCTTTATGTTTCACATAAAGGGGCAGGGGGCCGAGGAGGCCTCATGCTGGGCACTGAGGAGGGGTCTCAGTGCTGGGGACACAGGGAGAAGGAAGGTGCTCCCATTCCCCACATCCCTGTGCCACGCCCTGCCAGACTGCCCCACCACAGCACTAGCTTTCAGCCTTTTCGTATTTTAGCCACAGAAATTAACGCTTGGCATTGCCCTCTCAAAACCTTTCTGAAGCTATTTACCTTCCTGTATTCAGCCTTATTATTATAAGCAAAGAGAGATGAGAAACTGGGAGAGGAGAGGGAGGGGAGGGGATGCTGCTTTTTTCTTACTAATAAGTGCATACAAATACTCCCAAACAAGCCCAAAGCACCAAGATTCCTCACTGCCAGCCCAGCTGGCCCCTCGCTCTGTGTCCAGCCACACTGATGGCCACGATTGTGGCTCACTAGAGCTGACCTAGCTGACCACAGGCCCTCAACACCACAGAGCGAGCCTACAGCAAGTTACAGGATCTTACAGAAGTCTTTCTTGGGATTAAAACAACAAAGAAACTCAAACACAACCAGTCTCATTAGCAGATTGCCAGCAACCCTGCTCCTCTTGCAATGATGCATTAGATCACAGGATAAAAATCCATTTCTCAGACAAAATTCCTATAAACTTCAATGGAAATTTCGTCCTTCTCTGGACCAACGGGACTTTTGCCTTGCAACTTTTCATACGCTGAAAGTAATAAGAGGAAACTTCTCTTTTTTGACAAGACCTCATCAGGTAAAACCTAATAAAGCTAAAAAGGAAATTAGAAAAATGAAAGGTTATTCCCAGAGCAGTCTGATCCTGCCTCAGCCAAAGCCAACGTTGGAGACGCCTTCATCCTGAAGGAGCCAGATTCCCACTGGCACATCCCCCCAGGCACGAGGGTGTGACAAACCAAGGGGCACATCAGGAGTGTCCCACCAGACTGAACAGGATGAGAAAACACAGCCTCAAACCCGGCCCAGGGAAAGAGAAGCCCCCTCCAGTGCCTCAGTGCAAACTCACTGTGCTCCCAGTCAAAGCAGCACTTTTAAAGTGATTGCTATAAATGTTATTAAAGTGAAACAAGCCACTTTTTAAATGTATGCTAATTCCACTTTATTAGTGATGCCAAAGTCCTCATTTACATTTTTTCATAAAAATTACGCAGATTTTTTTGCTGCTTTAGGGATAAGACTAATAAACAAATACATAAATTAGTATATTTTAATTAAATGTTATCCCACCAAGTAATATTGTATCCCATTGTCTAAAACAAACAAACAAAAAGCAAATCTATAAAGCACCTCTAACGTGAAAATTTGTGTTGTATTAAAATATTAGAACTCATTAAAAACTAATTTAAAAAATCACTTTACCTAACAATCATAAAAATTTTGAATTCCATATTCCAATATGTGTTGCTTTTTTTGGTCCAGGAGATTATCACTGCAGCAAGCATTACTATTAGAATATACATGTGTTAGAGGCATCACAGTGCCCCCAGATCCCCTCAGAAAATAACAAAGTCAAGTACTACCTGCAAATGTATCACTATTTCCATATTAAATACTGCATTATTTCTATTCTGTAACCTCACAGCCTGCACAGAGCCTACACAGGCACGTTTGTTACCTTGCTTTTAGGCCCATATATACCACCTGAGCATGTAAAAAATATATGTATTTTGGGATGGGCTATGGCATGACGTTGGCACTTTAAAATGACGCTCAGAGTACAATAAAAGGGGCAGGTTAAGGCATTCTGGAGCTGGAAGGGAAAGTCCAACAGGCAGAAAACAATCACATCTTAATTCAACATTTTAAAGCAGTCTGCAGAAATAGCTTGAGTATTAAAAAAAAGAAAAAAAATCAAATGTGCATTAGAACATATTCACCTCATTAGAAGGTTTTCCATAACCCTGCTTTACCTCAGATGGGACAAATAGACCTCGGCTCTGCATTTTCATTACTCTCCATCCTCCACTGTAATTTTTTCTAAATGTAAGATTATTGCTTTTCAAGGCATGAATTTAAATGAAACAAGCACTCTATTTGGCATTTTCACTGAAAAAGCTTTGTCTCCCACTTGGTTATGTTTCCTGGAAATTGAAAGATTTTTTTTTAAAAAGTGAAAAGAAAAGGAACCAAAAGGAAACAAGAGGAGGTTTTGTGTATACAAAGTCACTTTCTGAAAAGGTACAATCATTTATTGGCCTTCCTGAGAGTGTAATTGACTGCATATTCCTATTAAGACTACCTTGCACTATAACCTCAGCTGCTCCAAGCCCATCCCATCAGGTATCTGATTCCAATATCAGTGAGAGATTCCAACTGCGTGGATGGGGGGTAACGGGATGAAGCTGAAGTAATTAATCAGCAAGTTTGAAGATTACCCATCATCAGTGCCCTTTGAAGGCACTTGTCATGGCCAGGTTTCTGCAGCATGGAGCAGCACCTGCCATCCAGGACATGGGTGGGAGCACTGAGACTCCCGCCAAGGTGAACCTTGTTGGATGATCCAAAGGAATTGTGTACAGAGAATCTCAGATCATGCAAATATGGAGTTTTTCTCCTTTAAACTCAGGGGGTTCTTACCTGCCCCAAAAGAGGGTTTTCCTGCAGCTTAAACTCCCTGAATCCTCCTCATTTGACCAGATGTCAAATATTTTCATGAGGGAATTTTGGTTTCTGGAGGTACAAGCAACAACTGAAAACCTCCAGTGTCCAGTTCTCTGCCAAATAATAACCAAAAAAAAGCTTTCTCCTGAACTTCCCCAGGCACTTTAAAGGCTTTAAAAATATTTTCAAAGTGTTCTTTTTAACCTGATAAGGCTCATAAGCCCCTCTACGATTAGCCTTAATGTGGAGAAATGACTCACCTGCAGTGACATCAGAGAGAGCCCGATGTCCTCTCTCCCTTTACACCCAGCCTTATCCCCCCCCTCGCCTCACCCCAAGTCTTCCCCATAAATATTTAAACAAGGAGCAAAGTGATATATTGCAGATATCATATTCAAACCTGCCTAAGTGACTCGCTTCAATCCAAGATCCGTGAGCACATTTAGAGACCTAAAGTTCAGTTTAGATGCTCAACTTTCCTTTCAAAGCAAGGGCTCCTACAGAGCAGAAAGATCCTCACATTTTTGTGA
This sequence comes from Pachycephala philippinensis, assembly GCA_013397055.1. NCBI lineage: Eukaryota > Metazoa > Chordata > Aves > Passeriformes > Pachycephala > Pachycephala philippinensis. The sequence continues at coordinate 79,429 of VWZT01010614.1, read as the reverse complement.
CTCTGGCATTAGGTTACTCACAAACAGAGCATTCAGCATCCCATCCATCATCTCTGGAGCTGGGAGCAGATGGACAGAGGAGGTGTAGCTGCCTGGTAAAGCAGGGCTGGGAGAAGCTCAGCCCCAAACATCTGATGCTACTAAAAGCCTGCCCCTGTGGTAGTGACTCCTGAATTTCCTCTCCCTAAATGCAGTGCAGCTGGATCAGCAGCCACACAGCTGTCTGGCATCAAAACCACCCCCCACAGCTCCTCAGGGTGGAAATCCTGGATCAGCTCAACACTGCTCCACACATTTTTATGTGGAGGAACTCCGAAGGGATGCACTGCTTCTCGCAGCAGTGACTCCAAGGTGGCCAAGTCCCCCCAAAGCCCTGTGAAACTTAGAGTAAGAACGAGGATTGACAGATTCTTGACGGTAATTATGAGTTATCCCCCATTTTGTGCACGGATTTCATGCTGGCAATCCCCCTTTCCTCTGCCTCTGTCCATGCGGCTTTGGCCACAGACAAGGCAAGAAGAAGGAAAAGGCTCTGGCTCTGCCATTTCCACCAACACGTCACAAACTTCCTGAACACAAAGCAAATGCTCAAAGCTAGATATCCAAGCTAGATATCCAATCCAACACACTTTTCCCAAGCACAGTCACACCCACAGCTCTGCTTGATTATGAGTAGAAGATCTTCAAATATTCTTATACATTGTGCTACAGCACCATTGACCCCCTGGTTAACAGGTGGGACCTTGTATCACCTCCAGCATTCCCAACAGACACCAATATGACAGATTTCACCTCAATCTTTCCTGGCACTCCACAAGCAAACCAAAACACAAACTTTATATTTACCAAAATCCTCTCCATTGTACAATAAAGTGAACTCATAAGGTCTCATGAGCACCTAACAACCAATGACAAGAGCACTGAGCAGGCCACCTGCGTGGAGTTTCAGCAAAAACTCTCATTGCTTCTCTCACCCTCCCGTGGCTTCAGTGGGATAATTTGTGCACTGGGTGCTTGCTGGGACACAATGCTCAGCTGTGCTTGTCATCAGTCCCAGACACCAAATCTCAGTGCCAAGGGTTTACCTTGAACCTAGAAAAATGGATGATTAAACCAGCCCCTTCACCCAGAATCATCATGTTAACCTGAGATTTTTTTTAAGGATAAAATAAATAGCTTTAGGCTTTCTGCACAACCCATCATGACTGTGGGCTGCCTCAGCAGAGTCCAATGTCCTGACATCCTTCTGACTCGAAAACCAAGACACCAGACTCACAGCAGAACGTAAACAGGCAGCTACTCCAGCAAAGGGAGCATTTCTCTTGCCATCAGCATGGTGCTGATTTTGTAATCAGTCTGGGAGGTTTATTTTTAACTGCTGCACCAAGGTTTTACAGAGACTCGATTGTTCTTTTGAAACCTTGCTAATAGGGCCGATCAGTAATACCAGCACTACACAGAGAGCAGGAAAGCATAATGAAACTGCACCAGGAGAAACTACCAGCGAGATATTCTTTCTATAAAAAGCATTTTTAATAAAACATGCAATGGCTCCAGAAACTGCTCATCATATTCTGATGAAGAGAACTGGTGCTGCAATCGGTGAGTGCTCAAAGCCTCTCCATCTCCTCTGGGCCCCCAAGTGCTGTTCTTCCCCTCTGAAAGAGCTCAGCTGGCAACGTGAGGATGGGGATTTTTCCAAGCTACTTTCACGTTGACCACACACTTCATTAACACTCAGAACCTATTCCAAGGAATAAAGTGAGTAGAGATGCTCCTTCAATGCCTCTTAGGGTTGATGTGATACAATACAGATGCATTTAGGTATTCTGAGCAGATTGCCACGATTTAAAAATTCTGTACCATTACCAGAAATCCAACTGTGGATCTCCAAAATTTGCATACATCCCCTGAAAAATGTTATTTCCCAAGCACGCTACCTAAAAGCTTATTTACATAGGCAGTTATTGATACACGCATACAAAAGGCACAGCCAAAAAGTGAATACAGATTTTAGGGGGTGTGATCATTTGAGAAAAGTCTATAATTTCTCTTTCTGAGAAGTTTATTGTTGAGGACCTACTTAAAAATTAAGACTGTTGTTCCAGTTGTTCCTTAAAATACATAGAAAAAGCTAATTATGCAAGATAGGGTTCTCTGATGTGAGCAAATTTAATAGCATGGACTAGTTGGTCAAAAGGCATCTGAGAAGCCCTTTTGTCCAGTCTGTGGGCTTTTTCAGGTGGGAATGATCTAAATAAACCACACTTAGGAAGTAAGAAATAAGCTAAAGAAGCCCATTGCCATTCTGACCAAGCTCCAAAGGTGTTTGTAAGTGACAGGGTGCTCTTCCTCCCAAGCCAAAAAATTTGCACTTGGATTCCTACAAGTAATTTTGCCCCATTAAGTTTCTAAATGTTCTAAAGCTTGATCTCAATCTTTCTAATAATTTAAGAAACTTGTGTATATATGGCTCAGCTCCTATTGCTGTACCATTTTAACAACTTAAACCATTTTTTTTCCTTGTTACCATTGTCTAGTGTTGCCTCAATAGAACAGTCTTTGCTGCTACTTCAACAGGAGTTTAAAATGCATTAAAAATATTTTTTAAAAGTTTAAAAAGTATTAAACCGCTTTGTAGCCACAGTGCACAATCCAAATCCCTTGCCAGATTTGGCATATATTTCTAGGTACTTGTCTGACCCTCCCTGCTGAGCCAAGACAGCACTTCACAGTGATTAGTGGATTTTAACCTCTCAACAATGAGGTGGAGACACAAAACACTGTAAATGACTGCCCACGTCCATGCCAGGAGCCTGTGGCAGAGCAGTGAGTCACAGCAGGACAGATACATTCACTGTGCTGTGACCCAGCCATAAAAGCAATGTTTCTTGTCACTGAATTAAGATTTTTCTTTCAATTTATATTGGGAGGGGTCAAGAAAGAAATGTTATTATTTAACACAATTGTAAAAGGGCACAGCCAGTGACCCCAAATGTTGGGTTTTTTTCTTAACTCGGTAGATTTTAAATCTGTATTTATATATAGAAGAAATCACAACAGATATAATCCATTTTAAAAACACCCTGTATTTGCCACTGCTGTCTTTCAAGAGGGGGAAGAGGAGAAACAGACAGAATTGTTTTGTTGTCAAGAAAAATACATCTAGCATAAAATGTTAAGGTTGCCAAGAGATGACAGTATTTGGCAGCATCCTAAAATGTTTGTCATTTTAAAAGTATTTATGCTAAGGCAGAAAATAAACTATCCAACATTTTAGTCACTTTAAGTGATTAAAACAAGTCATTAGAATTTTAGTTTAAAATCCTCTTAGATAAAATTTTCCCTTACCTAACTAGTCAGTTTTCCTTTTTCACAGAAGAGAAAAAAATCCTACATGCAGGTTTTTTACTCCTAAAGCTTGAGTCCTAGCTCTAAGTGCTCTTGTATGATGTAGGTAAAACAAAATGTGGGAGACTTTGAATATCGTTTTCATTTTCATTGGAAACATTTTCGATTACTACACTGCTGAACGGAAACAACAGGGGAAAAAAAGTTAGGAACGTTTTAAATGCCCGCCAAAAGTGCATGAAACTCTCCTTACTAAAAGAAATAAGTGCATTTAGTTGCCTAAGGTTATATTTTAGAATGAATTTGGCAAATTTTCCTGAGAGCGACTTGCCTTACTTCCATTTATCATACTGTGTTCAAGAGTATTTACAAATGCACATTTCTCATGGAGTTGGAAGTAAATTTGGATCTATTTTTTCATGTTATAAAGACATTGATGTGTTTTTTCTGACATGCCTCATGAACTCAGTCAATCACAAGTCTTTCTTAATGGAAACCACATGTCTGCCCAGAACTGTGTAATTACAATGCTAGTTTTCTTGGCACTGCCAGGAAAAAGGGCATTGTCAAACCAATTAGAGTTTATTTATTTACATACCATTTCTGGATGAGAATGTTCTTTCTTTTATGCTGATGCCGAGAAAATGTATATTTCATCGAGTAGCTGTAATTTTTGCTGGATACTGTTACATTTTGCAGCAATTACATCTCTAGTTCTCAGTTACTTTCCACGTAAGGAAACTTTTCTTACAACGAAACAGCTGGAAACAGCATCACGAATTTTATCAGCCCGGTTTTCATTTGTTTCAGATGATGAAGGAGATGTGAGGGAGGCTGTTTCCCTCAGCTCCACAGGGTTTCCACCCACTTCCACCCCACTCTGAGCTTTTCCTTGCACAAGACATCTTGTTTGTACATCCATCCTCCTGGAATATCACCTCTTCCACACCTCTATAAACTGGTACCTGCAGCTGGCCCCGCTGAGTGTCTCAGGAGAGAGGAGGAGCAAGGCTCCTGAAGGTGATCTGCTCTGAGGCAGATCCCTCTGGACAGCATTAAAAAGGAAGTTATGTGTCTCAGGAAAGCCAAATACCACAGAGATTTGCACTGGGCTGAATCATGCGTGCTGCTGCTGGGAGGTCACGGGCAGCCAGAAGAGGCTGTGTGGTGGGAAATGCATTCCAGGGACACCCAGGAAAGGCCAGAGCTGGTGCACCGTGTCTCCCACAGAGCACCCTGCACACCATAACCTTCACAAACACCACTCCCTGCTTCAGGCTCTCTCCCGTGGGCCACTGGAGGCTGCTACAAGAAATGAGAGACTCTGATGGGGTTTGTCCCCAGGAGTACAAGTGCAGGCGGTGAAGGCTGCCTAAGGATTCCTACTTACAGCGATAAAAGGAGTAAAAGGACAAGATTAAGCTGCAAGTTTAATGGACATTTTGTTTTTGTTTTTGGTTTTGGTTTTGTTTTTGGTTTTGTGTTGCTCCCATCTGTCTGAGATGGTTCGTGTGATTGCCAGACTGACACCTTCCCAGCTCTCTGTTCCTGAACTGCCTGAGCACCCACCCATCCCAAATGTCCCAGCCTTTAGCCCCGCCCTGGAGAGCTGTGACACCACCACATTCCTGGGGGTGGCAGGGACCACGCAGGGATGTGCCCAGGACACTGCAGCAGAGGAGGGGGGTTAACCAAACCCCTCTCAAGACCCAGATCTGGTTGTGCCAGGCTGATTTTTCAGGGCTGAGCCACAGGAACCTGTGTTGGGAGACTCTTCCTGACACATAACCAGCCCTTTCTGTTTACACACAAATCTGCTGTGTTCCACAGTCCTAAACAGCAACTCAAGATGATCCCATTCCGTGGCAGAGGAGATCAGAGTGTGCACCTGAGACCTACAGCATTTAGTTACAGAGAGAGGTGGGGATAAAGCCCTCCCATCTGGACCATGCCAATCCTGCTGGGATTGTCTCTGGTCACAGGAGGCACCTCCTACCCCAAGGTTGTGTTATGCCCTTCCACTGAAAAAGCAGAGGAAGGGAAACAGCTGTAAAAATCTCCTATTTAAAGCTCGTGAAGCTTCAGAGCCTACTATGAAATCCCTTGTATGGGATTCTTTCTTCTGTTTTTTTTTAATTTGTTTTTAATTGCTGCTCCAACCTTTCATGACTTCCTCGTCTTTGGAAAGTTCCAAAGCATTAAAAGGAAACATTTAAGTTCTAACGCCCTCCGACATTATTTTTCAGTTTAATCATTTTTCCCCATTTTCCTCCTCTTTCTCTGTGCTGAGTGAGGGTGGGAAAGAGACAATGAAGGGAAACTCAAAACTCTCAGATGTTTCAAATGTGAAAAAAGTTTAATAAAAGTTTTCCCACACATCGGCAGAGAAGTAGGAAAAACCGTTTTCATATTAAATTCTCAAAGCAGAAACGACCAAAACATTCCTGGGGTTTGTGTTCACCGTTCCCTCCCCCATTTTTTGAGCCAGAAGTCCCTGCTTTATCTTGCTTTCATACTTGCATGCATCTCTGTGAGAGTCAGAGCCCTGCCCTGATGATCTTACAGTTTATAGCGACCAGACAAACGCGGGGTGAGGGCTGGAATGGTGGCTCAGGGAGGGGAAATGACTTGCCCGAGGTCGTGCACTGGGGCAGTGACTCAAGGGGTTTCCAACAACACATTTGTTCCTGAAAAGGCTTTAAAGAAAAGTTTCACTGCCCTGCACTGCTGCTGTTGTGGGGAATAACATGGTCCTGACAGCACAGAGGAGTTCCAGGGTGCTGTGTCAGGCCAAGGGTTTCAGCAAAAGCTGGCCTTGGTTCAGCTGGAAAAGGAGGAGAGAGGGAATGGATACACGTGTTTTAAACTACAGATCCTGAATGAAAGAGGGAGGCTCCTCAAATAAGCATTTAGGTGGGTATTTTAAGAGGTGAGGGATGCGATCCACGTCTTCCAGAAAGAGCAAGTGAGGATGAAGACGAGCAGACAGGTTGGACAAAATACTCTTTTTCTGCTGTGTCAGAACTTTTATTTTCATCGAGGTCCAGGTCCTGTGACATGTAGCTATGCAGCTTTGGGCATTCACAGCCCTCCATCCTCCAGCAGCTGGGTGGCCCATCACCGTTCTCACACAGCCAAGCAGGCCAGAAAACGGTTTGGTACCAGCAGCCCTGTTGAACACATGGTCAGCAGGAGAGGGAACCTGGCAGCTTCTCCTTGCTGCAAGCAAATGGCCCAGAAAGAAAAGAAAAGAAAAGCAAGAAAAAGGTCCCCACAGGGAGGGTTTGCTGCTTTCACAGAGCAGGGGACTCCAGGGAGAGGCTGGATTATAATCCATGTTCTTTTTTTATCTCTGCTCTATTCAAGGTGCTGCAGCCCTTGGCTGAGCTGTCTCTTGTCTACTGCAGCAAGGTTCATCATCTCTTCACCAGGAAAAACTCTGCCACCTCGTAAAGCAAACCCAAGAAAATGACGCGGTGGTGACTGGATTTCAATGCCAATTTCAAATTACAAAGCCCAGGAGCCACTTTCTACACACAATTTCTGATTCTGCTTTCTATTCCTGTCGAGCTGCAGCCAGAGTTTTGCCAGTGAAAAGTGCTATAAACAGCCCTGGCCTCGCTGAAAAAAGCAATATGCCGTCAGTCTGACATCTACCTCGCTTTTCCGCTCATTGTCAGCACTTTGATTGATGGTGTTGTTCATTAATGTGGGACGATTGTCAGCTTTTCCTGAATAAATATAAAAAGAAACAAAGAAATCCCCACCCTTTTCAAGCCAGAGTGAATTATTTCCTATTTTCCTTTGCTGAATTCAGGCATGTAACAGTACACTGCCCTCAAAACATACCAGAGCTTTAACCACAAAGTAGGAAATTGGACTTTGGATTGAGGAACCAAAACTTTACTTAAGTAGTAGGTACAGTAATTAAATTTTACTATTATTTATTTTCCAAAAGGAAAAAAAACCAACGGTGTGCCCTAAAGGCTTCTGCTTTAATACAGTACTTCAATTTTGCACAAAAAGCTAAAAGAAATCTATTTGGTGAAGACTAAAATGACATGTGAAAAGCAGAGGCAATCACAGGCACGGCAAAAGATAGGCAGAGATTCAATTTAGTACAAGGCTGCATCTTAATTCACGCTGGGGAGAAGGGGGAAAAGAGGTGTGAAAATTCACATACAATAAAGTATTTAAAAGATGGGTAAGTTTTGTTGGGCCCAAAACACTCCCCGTGATGTCTGCTCAGCAATCTTTGAGGCTTGGACAACCTCCTTGTCTTTGCTGCATTCCCATACACTGACAATTAAAAGAGAAGGAGATGCCATAAAACTCATCCTAAACTCCAACATTTTCCACTTTCACTGGTCATTTCACCACTGTGAGTTCTCCTTGTGCAGGCACCCTTGGCTTTCTGCTTGATGGAGTCTTTCTAATCAGATCATTGCTTTCATTGTCAGCAAAAGGGTCATTGCTCAACATCTTTTTCAAATTGGACATTGCATCAGTGTGGACGAAACACAACAACAACAACAACAACATCAACGATTACAAAATCCTAACTGGGTATGGGGGGAAAAAACGGGGAGAGGAATTCAATGGGTGACCAATGATTAATTCAGCAAATTATGCTTCGGCACAGATTTGCTTTAGAAGTAACATGCTAACAATAATAATATTCTCCACAAGTGCTACATTCGTAGAGTTGAATGGCAAATTATTTTGAATACCTCTGTAAAGAACAGGAAACTGAGAACTGTGGAAAAACTGGCATTACGCCACCGATTGAAGATTCAATCTGACTGTAATAGAAGGTGATTATTGGGGACTAGCAGGCACATGATGGATGATTTCCTCCTAAAATGACAGCTCTGCTGTGTATCAGCAACCCTCATACAGCACAAATGTACAGGTCGGCTTCTGTGGCTTTTTAATTCTTACCATTGTGGGAAATGGATTTCAAACCTGTGGCGAGCTATTTCAGGCTGGCAGGGCACATTTGGATTGTTCCTCTCTTTCTCTTCCCCCCCCCCCCCACCCCCGTCCCTC
>VWZT01010614.1:38514-70985 GCA_013397055.1 Pachycephala philippinensis | reverse complement strand
GCTCACTGAAGTTCCCCAGACATTTACCTCAGGCAGCCAGGGAACAAAGAGCAGAACTGTGCAGTCCTTGCTCCAGCAAGCTCCCTGCTCCAGTGGTGGGAGCCCACCTGGGAGGGCAGAGCAGGGGCACCAGAGCCTCCCAGCAGTTTCCCTTCCACCACTGCCTCTGTCCTGAGGTACCCTGAAAATTAAAACAGCCTTCAAGTACGTAATGCCTTGTTTATCTTCCACCCTCACCTGTTTTGGTGAAAAACGCACACCCAAATTATCATTGGGCTAGAATCCAATACCCTGCAGTGTTTTGTTTCAAAAATACTCAATTAGGGTTTTCTAGAGAGCATGGGCAGCCCACCAGCACAACCAGGGACTGGTATGGCTGCAACACCAACACACCTTCCACGCTTCCCTGCAGGAAAAAGGCAGCCCAGAAACTCTTACAAGGTTAGAACAAAAATTATTTTAAGTTCCTCGCATGAAGCTATAAGCTCTGTACAACCATTTGTTTTAAAAGACAAGCTGATCAATAACCCCATCTTTTATTGCTGTGCCCCTCCGCGTGCTCCGTTAATGATCACGCAGCACTTTCAGTGCATCATGAGATCATGGAGAGCAGTTATAGGAAAGGCTGTCTTGGAGGAGGAAAAAGTGCCATCCAACAAAATCCAGGCCTTGCACTCCGTGTCAGGGTGGGCTGGTGTCTGACGACGTCCTGGCTCCCCGCTCCTCACTGTAAATCAGGAGGGACACATGTTCTGGTGTCTGTCAAGACCCAGTCCTGACACTCTGCCAGTCCTGCACAAAAGGACGAGGTAATCCACAAGAGCAGTAAATTTATCAATCAAATCCTGTAAGTGTCCCTCGCTGATAACACACCAGCCCTTTCTCCAATTTAACAACAAAGAGTGATCCAGCTCGGAGAGACGTCACGGGCTCGTTCCACCCATGAAAACAGCCCTGTCAATATTGCAGAATTCACTTGCCATTCCTCTGGCTGCAGTCAGTCAGATGCTGGACTGTGTTCATCCACTGGCTTTTAAAAATGGGGGGGTTCTACACCAAAGACCAAAAAAGAAAAGCAGCTACATACAGGTAGTTAATTCTGAGCCTTTTTTTCTAGTAATTAAAAAATAATCACATTTTGGGCTTTATTTATGTCTCAGCAATGGGCAGATAATTAATGGCTAATTTTATATTTCTGTGCAATCTGCCTCATTTTTTTTTCATTATAAATTGAATTAGGGGTGATGGAATTAAACAAGTTGGTCAAAGATGCTGCACAACAACTGTGAATTAAAAATTACGCATTTTTGGTTCTCTTGTATCACAGGTTGCTGTCATCAACTTCTGCAACAAAACAAAGAATATGTTCTGCTGCTGTTTGGAACACTGTCTTCTTGCACAAAATGATATCCCAGTAGAGTAGTAGCTGGTGTTTATAGTAAAGTAGAGCAAACCATTATCAGTATGCGATGTCAATTTAAATTTTACTGGAACAGAAACCTTTTGACCCCTTCCAAACTTGATCCATTACTAGGTTTATACATGAAAGCTTAGGAGAGAATTAAATTAGAAGGGACATGGCAAGAGAACTGTATTTGCATCTATTGCACTTAAGACTGGAGATTAGTTGACCTTTGGAAAAGGGGATTAAAGCAGTTTCACCATCAAGAGAAGACAATCTGTGTTCTTAAGGCAATCAGATTGGGAAGGGTAACAACCTCTGAAAGATGAATTGAACTGAGGAAGAATCCATGCTAATTTCCATGGTTTACACTTACAAATGAATTTTGCAGTGATTTCTGCAAAAGGAATTGTGCAGTATTTGAATTATTCCACGAGTCCTTCAGTGCTGGCATGTAAATGTGGAAACTGTGTCCATTTTTACAATCTAATTTTACAATAGATTAACCTCAGAAAGGGTATCACTAGATGGTAAAGATGCTGTGTGGTGCATACACCTGGAACAGCAAAATGCAGTCACAGGGAAGTTTTCTTCTTTTTCCATGGAGAAAAATGTCAAGAACAATAAAATTGTCAAGAACAAGAACCAAATCCCAGCGTCACAGAAGTTCCTGCTCCAAGATAATCTAGAGCCAGGGAAAAAATCACCCCTAGACTAGAAGAGGGCCTAAAGTGGGGCATAAAATGAGGCTTATCACACAGGTAGCAAGCATATCTTGAAAAATATATGAAGCTGTACACATTTGCTGACATTGTGGTCCTCAGTGAGTGATGGAGCAGAACTAAAAAATGAAAAGAAAAAGGTGAAATTATGTTCTCTATTAAGCATCATTAGCACTGTGGTTATACAGAGGGAAAGCCTGTTCTTTCCTCAGGTCAGGAAAATACCTGTTAGCTTTATTATCTATGCCACGAGATTTCACAGGAGAGCTCATCAATTAAAGCATAATCACATTCTCATTGAAAATTAATGACGAAAAAGAATTATCCAAGTTGGGCTCTTCCTTACTTTTTAATAACCAGGAAAAAGGAGCAGCGAATGCAGATTTCTTGCAGCCTTCGTGTATCTCTGCAAAGTTACAGCTCTTCCAACTCCAGTGCCATGGAGAAACCTCTGCACATGGCACAGCATTGACACTGTTTTTATCCACAGTGATGCCTAAAGAGGCCAATCTAGAAACAGAGACCAGACAGGAGCAAGGGAATAAAGGTGGATATTTATTTGAAAGGCCTTCAGAGGCACACCCTGGGCAGGCCAAAGGCTGCACCCAAGATGGACCCCGAGTCACGAGTTCTTCACACTTTTATAGCTTTGGTCCATTTGCATCTCAACCCAATTTCACCAATTAAACTTTAGCTAATGATGGAATTTCCCCTCAGCTTGCCCCCCTTCTCAAGATGCTGGGTTACACATTTTGGGCCTAGGCCGGGCTGGGTGTCCTTGGAGAGCAGCCTGGAGAGGCTTTGTTCTGTCTGTCTCAGCATGAGAGAGCAGCAGCTCCCAGGCTGCAGGACACTGCAGAGTTACACACTGGGAACACAGAATTCGAAAAATATAAAAGTTAAAACCTAAGGCATCAAGTGTATTTTAGTTTTGGAGTACAACAGGCTCTGAAAGGACAGGTGCTGATACAATTTCCAGGTAATCATAAGACCCAAGCAAAGATGCCACCCAATATGATCCCCATCGATGCCATAAAGTGACGTTGGACTCATCACGACACAAATCAACAATGAGCAGGGGTTTGTTGCATGAGACATGCGCAGATCTCTCGGGGATCTTTCTAAAAGAAAATATCCCCATTTTCAGACAGAAAGACACACACACAACCAAACATGCTTAGGAAGCCATTTCCCAGCACAAACCTATTCATCAGCAGGCTCTTAAGAAATGTGACAGAACTTTTCACGCTGAGTATTTATAATTTAAAGGGGCATTTTGCATTGTCTTGAAAGCAGATTGCACTGTTCCATGCCCATAGTTACAACACCTCAAAAATAACATCAATAATCTGGATGAAAATGCAATTTGCAACTTTGCATCATGGAAACCTTCATTCTGTCTGTGAAATTTGGGTAGCTTTATCCAAGGAAGAGAGCAGAATGTATTAGGGCTATCCATCTTCTGCACATCTCAAAGCAAGATATGGGTCAGAAAAGCATTTGTTAAATTTATTTTTCCCCCTGAATGACCAAATGGCCATTGCATGAGTACCCAAGGGAGTACCTAGAGGGAAAAAAGAAAAAAAGCAGAAGTAGCATAAAAGGAAACATTCATACCTTAAAGAGGAAAATAGGCTTCAAGAGGAAAAAAAAAATCTCAGTTTTAGCAACAAAAAAATGTTTACTTCATTAAGTAAGGATGCTGGGGACATGCTAACTTAGAAGGTAACATTTCTGCAATCTGAACACAGCTGGGAATCAAGTATTTCATGTTTATTTAAACTTTTAACCATAGCAGGCCTGGTTTGTAAGGAGGAAAGTGGCTGAGGCCAAGGCGCTGTGTGTGCACCCGTGCAAAGGGCTGAAGGACAGAGATGGGGACCTGGGCACGAGACCCAACTCCTTTGGAAAGCAGCTGGAGTTGTCTCGCTCCAGGAGATCACCCTGGATGGAGGGACAAATGCAAGGACAGGTTTCCAAGTGCTCAGGCATGACAGCTACCTCGAGCCTTCAGCAATTCTCAATACTTTCAGTTCTTCCCCTTTTCAGAAAAACTTGGCATCCAAAATGCTGCATTTTTCTCAGGAGAACCAGGGGGCAATCACCTGAAGCCTAGCAGAAAAACTAGAGCAGGAATTAGCTGACACCTCCAGAGTGACATGTCCATCTCCTGTCTCATCTCTTGTCCCCTCCCAGCAAAGATTCACTCATTTAAACATTCCACAGTGAGAGCATAAGCATCAGATGTAAAGAAAAAGCAAATTCTATAATGCACAAACCACTCCAGAACCATCACTTTATCTATTAAAATGGCTCCCATCTTTTAAAATTGAAATTATTCAGCGCCCCTAACTTCACTCTCAAAAAATTTTAATAGAAAACAGTTAAGAGAAAAATGATAGGGAAAGATATTACTTCAGAAACCTAAGTAGTGATGGCTTTCTCAGCCTATTTATTAAATTGTTCTCTGAATGCTCAGAGAATTCACAAAAAGGCACTCAGTCCTACTTTGCAGTACTGGCCCCTACATAAGTTTTACAGCAGCTGCAATCATACGATGAGTCCAGCTCCAGGCCAAATGAACAAATAAATAAAATAAAGATGCACCCCTAGGCTGTGTCTGACTTTTCCCATATAACTACCTCCAGGATGCCACCTCTAAAGAACCTCAACGTTTCTTTTATATTCACCTGCAGAAAGCCCCTTCCTCTCCCTCACATTAAAGATTCAGCCTGCTCACAGGGACACACACGAGGGGTCACACACACACACAGACACTATTTTATCAGTTACTGATTTACAGCTTGGGAGCACAACGGGCTGAGGCTGACACTTCAAAGGACCTGGGCACCTCACCCCTTCAGCCTCCTCGGAAAATCACAGCCATGTCCCTAACAATAACAACACACACTTGCTCAGGACCCAAACCCAGTTATTACACTTGGAAAACAGGCTGGGGAAACCAATTAAAAGCCCGGTTCAGCATCCAGGTAGAGCAGCAGCAGCAGCAGCAAGCCCAGGCTCTGTAGGTAGGTTTGCATGTCAGCTGCTTCCCATGGGAAAAAATTATAAATTTTAAGCACTGCCAACTGCCCCTTGTTTGTGGCTGATGGGTCTCAGCCGAGGGACTGGGAGCTGGTGCAGTGACTATTTGCAGTCCTTGCACAGAGATGCTCCAGGAGGGATCTACAGTGGCTGCTGTGCTGGGGCTGGGGAGCTCTGCTGGTGTTGAACCACCCACACACCTCGTCTGAGCCTGTCCCAGCCCCTCCCGCTGCAGCACACGCCAGGTTCAGATAAGCCAAGGTTGATAAAATGAAACGCTGAGAAGGTCCCTGTCTCCGAGGATGGGCAGACAGATGGATGCTGGAAACAAAGCTTTTGTGATCCAGATTCCTCACACCAAGAGGGGCAGGCAACAATTAGAGTGGCTAAACACGAGCTAAAGGGGGACAGTAATCCAGCTTGTATTGCAAGAAAGCCATGCCAACTTTCAAATCTGTTTTCCCTCTCTGGCAGCTTATTAATTAAATGCCCTAAATACCAACAAAATCCCTTTTTCCAATATTAATTTGAGACCACCTGGAAGAGAAGAGCCATCGCTCTTACAAACAAAATCCTGTTTCCCTCTCAGTTTCCCTCTCGCTCGGGATGTGACCCCAGGGCTGGCACCCCTGCACCACTCCCAGCACCCCGAGCCCCAGAACCCAGCCCCAGCAGCTGGTGCCACAGCCCCAATCCCTCCCCCTCATATCCCTGCAAATCTCTGCCAGAGATCCCTAAGGCTGTGGTTTGAGGCTAAGCACCTTGGAGATCACTTTCACTCCCAATCTGTCAGCCCATCATTCGGGATCAGCTGTGGCCCTCTTGTTAATTGTTCCCAGCTCCCAGCGAGCCGGGATGGGAAACAGGCCATGGCTGATACATGACTCCAGGCTCTGGAATGCTCTTTTACCATCAGCCCTGCAGAGACCGAGTTTGTTGAGTTTAAGTCTCAGCTATTTGCCTAAGTCCAATTTTTGGGGAGAGACAGAGGTTTGACTGTTGTGTTTTACCCACAGATGGGAGCACACGGGTAAAGAGCTGTCAAAAGTTGTGCTTGTTGTTTTAAATATTGGTGTACGGGAGTATATTTGGCACATTTACATTAATTTCTGATTAAAAAGGGGAAAAAGGGATTTAGTGTTTTCTAAAAAGACAAGATGTCTGGATCCACAAGGTAAACTTTCCATGAAAGAACATTCAGCGTCTGAATTTAAACCTTTGCATATTATTTCACTGAACATCTGTTGACCATGAAACTTCAGATAACCAACATTAACATATACAGGCTGTTTATTCCAAAAAATAGATTATTCACACAGAATCAGTAAAGCCCTTAAAGAACTATTTTTCTGTTTGGTTTTTTATCCCAGCAACATTTAAAAGAGGGGAAAAAAAGGAACTTTCATAAGCAAAAAACATTTTTTAATGTATGAAAAATGAGACTTTTGGATTAGAAGTGGAATTCCACACAGCATTCAAGATTGTGTTATCAGTTTTGTGGCACCCTATTAATCTGTTACAATAAAATATGGGGGTTTTTTTTAAAGGGAAATTGTCTTTCAAGAAAGGAAAAGCAAAAGGTCCAACCTTGATAGTAAAGCTTGTGCTTACTGAAAGTAACAGGAAGATCTGTGTCATCTGGCCATCTAATTGAAGAAAGATGCTGAACACAGTGCAGAACTGAGTATAATAAACATGATTTCTTTTCTAACTGAGTGTGGAAATGTTTTATAGATTTTTTTTTTCCCCCTCATTTTTGTAGGTGTGTGTATGCCTGTGAGGACACATTTTTCCATTTTTTTATAAATATTATTTAGTACTTATATAAAGCTGTCAAAAAGCACTAACAAACCAGCAGGATTCAATTAGCCCCAGCTTTTCAGAAAACGGCCCGGGCTCACTGAACGCTCCAGCTCCATCCCAGCGAATTTTCCCAGCGCATAATTTTCACCCTGTGCTCGAGACAGAACACGGCTTTATAAAAGAAAACCTTAAATATTAATGCGTGTTTTGCTAAGGAAGTGGAAGTCGAATCAACTTCCTGATACCCCGAGTATCTGATTTCTAAAACGGTCCGGGGCCGATGGTCGCAGCCCCTCCAGATGTGGGGTGAAGCGGAGCAGCGGAAGCCCAGGTTTGCAGCCCACTGCTGGGTCGGACGCAGAGCTCAGTGGACTGCATCCTCTGATAGTATATTTTTGTTAGCTGCCTGCCCGGAAACCCTCCGCTGCTCGATTTGTTTTGTGATCCTGCAAGGGCCTTCCCGGTGCCGATGACAGCCCTGAATTCAAGGGCTTGTTTGCTTTGGTGGGGTTGGGGACCAGCAAATGCCTCGGTTGTTTCATTTATCCTCTGCAGGAGCGGGATGGGGGCCTCGTCCTGGAGGATGGAGTCTATTTTGAGAGGTTCGTGCTGCTGTTGTTCACCACATACCAAAAAACAATGACTTTTTGTTACCGATCCCGCCTTCTTTTATTGCTTTGTTTATTGACATTTGCAGTGCGGGACTTTTTAGGAGCATTTCCTCATATGAGGAGCAAATGTCACAAATACCAAAAATTTGAGTGAGGCAGAGAGAGAAATCCCAAGAGGATTACTGATTTCATTACCTCCATTTTGGCAAAGAAATTGGAAAGCAAAACTTCTGCATTTTACTTCATTTTGTCTCCTGCCCTCCTTCTACAAATAAGTATTGGGGGAGAAACAGAAAAAAAAAAAGAAAAAAAAAAAAGCAACAATGTTTGCTTAATCCATCCCAAAAAAACCAAAAACATTTTTAGGACTTGGAGAGCAGAAGAGGTGATGTCCATAAAAAGAAAACAACAAAATAAGAACTGTCCATTTGCCCCTTCTCCCAGTTTGGAGCCGAAATGCCGGCCCTGCTACAGGGAACAGCTTGTCTGCTCCAGAGATAATTACCAGTGCAGCAACGTCCTGGCAAAGTGGCCCATGTGTTGGGCTGAGGACGGGTGCACACTGTCCTCCTTGACTTTTCTCTGAACTGTGCCTTAAATTTCATGTTTTAACTCTTTTTGTGTTTACATTCAGCATTACCACATTTCACGCACGTTGCTCACAGAGGGCTGAGTCCCACTTCTGCAAATATTTTCTCCTACCTCCGTTACACAGAAGCTACTGAACTTTTATTTATATAAATAAATAAAGTTATTTCTATTTTTGCTGGCATTGAGGAGCTAAAATGTGTCATTTTCTACCTAAGCATTTCTGGTGGCCTTATTGTTATCCCTATGCAGTGACACTTAATTGGGAGCTCATTACAAGGGATCAAATTATTCTCCCCATTTTAGCCCACTCCTCAAGCCTCAGGAAGCTGAGCCAGCTGCCTCAGCAGATGCTCAGCCACCCATCAGTGTGATCAACACCACACTTTGGGGTGCACATGATCCATCCAGGTACTATCCTCTCCACCAGACAAATGCTGAGTGGCGGCAAAAGCTGCTGCAAGAAGAGCATGGGGCAAAAATTTTCACAGCTCTCACCCAGTTTTGTTCAGCCCTGTGGGACATTCAGCAGAAACCCAGTCCCCACTCCTCCACATCATTTAACTTTGCAAGATCTGGTCCTCTGTGTGAGCAGCTCTCTGCCCACCTCACTTCCACAGGCACAGTTCTTTGGTTTGGCAGGAAAGACAGTAATCAGCATAAAAATGTGCTCCATATTCATAGGCCTCACTCCATAAATGCTTAGGAGAGAATTCCTCCTCTGGCTTCCAGAACCCCAGAAGAGAAATAGCGGCCTCTCGTTCAATAACACAGGTTGGATTTTGTCAGGTTGCAATCTCCAGGAACGACACGGTTCCAGCCGGTTAAAAGTCAATACATGAAATGACACAGCAGTACATGGCATGACAACAGAATCCAATTTAACACAATGTAACATATCAGGAATGTAATTTTTTCCCTTTTCAGATTGGCTGTCTGCTGGCATTTCGAGTATCAAATAGCCAACAAAAATGTTTTCCGACCTGGGAGCTGTTCCATTAGCATTGTCTGCGGCGCTCCGATAGCCGCTGGCCGCGGCGTTCCCGCTCTGGATTTGGTGTGCAAGTGCTCCCTGCTCACTTCACTTTCAATTTCCAAAGGAGAAAGGAAGCCTTTTCCAAACTTTCGTTCCTTTCATTGCAACACATAAAGTAAATCTGTTTAGTATTTTATTTATATGGTTTAAAGGCACTGGATTCGAACAAGCTGTTCCTATTCTCAGCTAATAAACTGATTTAAACTGTGGTGAGTGCTGTCCAGAACACATGCACCTACGGAAGTCACTGATTAACAAGATAACATGTGAACAGGCCACATTTTTCAGATTTTTATTCAAGTGCCTTCCTAAAACTATTTAGCATCCTGCACGTGGAAAAATACATATTAACACAAAATTACAGATGAAGGAAAACAGGATATTTTTGCCTATCGCTAAAACACTGCAGTAAAAGTAGTGAAGTGCAATAGAAAATCCACTGGACCACCAACACAAAAAGTCTCTTGCTTGGTTATTAAAACCACAGATCAAATAAGAACAAGAAGAATTGAATTTTCAGTGTCTCCAGACACATATCCACAGTGGATAGGGAAATCTGTGCACACTTGCAGAGACACGGCCTGATCTTTGCAGCCTGTTCCTCAGCTCAGCCCTCACCACCTAACTCAAACACGGTATTTACTACAGGAAAAGCTGAGAGAAGGGCACTGTGTGTATGCTGGAAGAATTTGGAGTATTTCCTGGACTACTGCACACAACATGGGAAAGGTGCATTGATTGGCACAACACTTCAAACAAGACTTGAGAAAGTAAAGCAGACGGGACCAAACACGTGGCTTTTCAGTGTCATTTCATGCCCCACCTCATCTGTGGGACTTCATTGGACTCATACCTCTGTCAGGGGTGAAGAAGAGAAAAATCTGAGCAATGTTCTTAGCCCTGCATAACCACTTAGTGACAAGCTTGTGTTCCTTTGACCAAAATCATTATAGTTCTACTGCTCAAAAAATGCACTTTATTAAAAGCTCATTAGGCCCCATTCATTTATATTTACCTACAAAAGCATTAATCTTTGCACAATTCCTCCAAGCATTTACCAGACGAATATTTAAAACAAGAGATGTCCTGTGACCATAAATGTCACGTTTATTTGTGTTATATAACTAATTAATATCTCAGACTTCCTGCATGTATCTGGATAATGGTACTGTAAATATAAATGAAAAATAAGTAATAATTTATGAAATCCAATTTGCATTTTCAAATATAAAATGTGCAAAATCCAACTAATTAGCAAGAGTGAAGGCCAAGGTGTTTCTATAGCAACTATAAAAATGCTTTAAAAATGTTTTATATCGGGCTCATTAATGTGTGTATTCCTCCCTTGTTTTGTGGGTATTCCCTCTGACACAGATTCTGCTTTGCTGTTCAGTTCTGATCACTGAGTATCATTTACCACGTCTGGCAGAACTCTGGTACTTCTTTATGCTGACACTTTTGTCACAGGCTTAGAAAAGTATTTGGCGTGCCATACAAAAAATTATAATAATAATCAGAATGGGATCCAATGGCACAGGAAAAATAACCCAACCAACTGCCAAAGAACAGAAAACAATGAGAAACAACCCCTGAACTTGTCCTCTTTCTCCCTTCTTCCAACTCACTCTTTTAATTCTGACCTGCTGTGTGTTGAAGTGGACAGACAGCAAAGTTTGTGGCAGCACCCCCGGCTGGTGCCAGAGCTATTCCTGGCTCAGCACACAGCATCTCCCAGCTCAAAGGCCATGCTGAGGAATTCTGATTTTCCCTTCCTAACCAACCCCCTCCCGTGCAACTTTCTTGCTTAGTAAATTGAAATTGAGACTCTCATTTCCATCTGCAGCACAAGGAGCTCCCGGCAGATTGATTTCTGCACCAGAGCCAACCACGATGCCTGAAAGGCGTCGAGATCTACTGTGCCCCCACGGCCTTGCTCAGCTGGTACCTGCTGGCCTGAGAGAGGTAGAAAGGTGACAAATGTCCTCATAAAGCTGGGACAGGGTGCACTGCAGCAAGACGTCCTTCTTTGTTTTAATTACTGAAAATCGTTTGAAACCCAGAAGCCCATCACTTCCACGCTGGTTGTTTGAACGCAAAATAAACTTATGCTCAATGGCAGAGAGAGGGGCCACCAAACAGCATTTATGTCCAAGATGGCTTTAATCAAAAGCTAATTCCCAGCCCCTCTGCCAATTATTACTAATATTTTATGAAAAAATCCTCAACAGGATTAAGTCTAAATTATCACAAATATTTGAGATATTCTTGAGGTACTGCAGTGTTGACAAAAAACCCCTGCACAGCGGCTGCTCACAGTTGGGGCATTAATTCCTAATGCCACGTGTGTGATTCCTATAATACTTCCATACTGCATTGAAATTTTAAGTGACCTTACTGTGCTTTTCAATTATGGATACTGGGAAAGGTCTAGGCCACTCCTGTTACTGCTGCTAGTTGTAAAATACTTGTATTTTATACACTGAGGGCATTAAAATCGGTGTCTTTAGTTAAATTCCAAGCCAACCCATCCTGAGGGTGCTCACCAGAGTATCACTGACTTTAAAAAGGGCCTTTTCCTCAGCTCCGTCTCCGCTGGGCACAGCACAAGGCAGATATTGCAACGCTGAAAGGTCCTGATCTGCGTATTATACTTGCAACAAAGTTTTTTTTTCCTCAAAAACTTATTAACAGAGATCTCCTCAAAGGCTCTGTTTTGGTAGCTCTGGCTGGGGTTGTCACAATGGCCAATTAAAGGCGGCAGAACCGGCAGCAAAAGGCGCTCCAGCGCTCGGCGCCGCTGCCCGGCTCCCAGCCCTCCCTGCAGGATGAGCTCTGAGCGACCAGCTGCTCTCCCAAATTTGACACCAGGCATATGGAGGGGGGTCAGGCCCGGGGGTAACGAGCTGGGGGGAGCTCCAGTGAGCAATCAATTAGGAGCAGCAGCTCGGCCTCCACACCGCGGCTGTTCCCAGCGCCGCTCCCGAGAAATCCGCGCGCAATAAAACTCGTGGGGAACCGGCTCAAGGGAAACTCTTTAGGATATATGAGGAGGATTAGCTGTAAGACACTAGTTAAGGATGGGTGGAGGAATTGGTGGGAAGCTACAAGACTCTGCATTTTGTTTCCCCATCTAAAAGCACTGCTGCTCTCCAATTAATGAAAAGAGAAGTTGACCAAATGGATTTGAGTTTTTTCCCTTTGCTATTTTTTTCAGCATTATTATTATTTTTACTTAGCTTATTTTGTAAGCACAGGTCATTAAAGAAGGAACAGAGGCAGAAAAAAAATCTCCTAGTGAAGGCTCGTTACATTTTTCAAGCACAAATAAAGTGTCACTTTAAAAGGAAATCCAGTTACCCTGAAACATTTGTCGCTTTACATCAGTAAAGTAAAGCATGTGAAATGAATACAGGGCCCAACACTGCCCTCAGCTTCTGTAATTTCCTAGCAGCTCAATGCTCAGAGACAGCACGATGTAAAAATATGTATATTGTTTAATTTATTGCAGTACGTTTCCATTTTCCTCGTGAAAACAAACAAACAAAAAAAATAAAAAAAATCCAGCAGCTGGTTCCAATACCGCCCACTTTGCTCAAATTTATAGTGAAAACTAGCAGCATCATTAAAAACAAACATGTTGCTCCTCTCCAAGTATCCTATAGAGCAGCTCCCAGAGAGATGTGTAACTTCTGTAAGAGGTCCAGGAGGCCCTGGCCAGCTTGGAGCTCAGAGCTCAACCTCCAGCTATGTTTTCCAGGACAGAAATAACTAGAATTTTATTCGTCTAAATAGTTTTCTGGAAAAGAATGTTTTGGACAGAAAAGAACAATCTTAACAGAAAATTTTCCATTTGCTGAAATGTTCCAATTTTCTGGTGAAAATTAACAATGAGGCCTGTAATTGGGTTTGGGAAACCAGTGAGTGCTGAGGGCTGCCCTCCACCACAGCTCCCTGCTCTGCTGTCCTTCCCTTCCCACCCCTGAGGAGGGGAAAAACAGAGGATGAGAGGACAGATGGAAGAGGGAGAGAAGGGAAGCAGATAAAAACAAACATAATTTTTGTTTTCACTTCCCTCCTCCAAACTGATAAATGATGTAAACGTTTTCCAGCGCTCCTTCGGCTGAGCAATTAATCAGACGTCTTGGAATGAGGCAGATCCTCAGGCTGCTTCATGGAGGAAATAAACACAATCTTTTCCTTATTCTTTCCTCTCCCTCCCAACTGAACCAATCTCCCTGGGCAAAAGGAAGGAGATAGTTGTATGAAGTATTTTGGGATGGGGACAATATTTTCCTACAGCTGCAAAAACACCCATCATTCTGCAAGACCCCCACTCCTGGCAGGGAGATGGCCACGGGTGGGGACAGCCTGGGCTCTCTGCAGCCTCGTGGTCCCAGCAAGGAGCAGATGAGATCCAGCACTGCCTGCTGCTGGCAAACCCAGCAGCCTAAAAGCCATGTCAGGACTCATTACATCTTCTCCTCGTGTTTCTCAACCTGATGCCTGCCTGCTGGTGGTCTGCAAGTGACGGCGAGAGAACGGGCAGAGGGGTTTCAGGAATTATTTGTGCACTTTTGCAGGCACGCTGATGAGCAAAGAGAATGGGGAAAGGCAAAAGCAATGACAAACGTGCAAAGTTTAGCTTGGTTAGCACTTGGCTATAAATAAAAAATATTTGGCAACAACTCATCAGATAGTCCTTTGGACTGACATTTTTCCCTCATAGGACAGGTGGAGCTACAACTAAAAAGGTTGTGGTACAATACTTAAAAAGACAAAAATCTGCTCTCAAGCTCCTTTTTGGTTATAAACAAAAAAGCCAAATCCATGAGCCTCACCAACAGAAGGCGTAATTTGCCAACTGCATTTGCAATAAAAAGCTGGATCACCCCAAGAGCAGCTCGTGAGACCTGCCAGCAATTTTAATAAAATCAAAATGCCCACTGAGATCACAGCTAAGCACTTTTTGCAGTCCAGTAGCTCTCACCTGCAAGTGCTGCTTCAGCCTCCACTTTAGACAAGGCAATACTGATCTCCTTGGAATAACTGAGCTCACAGAAACTGTGCCTGAAGATGAAGGACAGTGTGCATGTAAGGAGCTGCAAAACTCAGGCCTGATATATAAAGCAGGTAGAATATTCCTAAGGAAGAAAAAAGTTTTTAAAACTCCTTCCTTAATAATGTGCTAGCAGGCTAAAATTAAGATAAATGCCAGAAACTCCTAGAAACAATAACATGTCATAACAGCTTCAAGTTCTATCTTTTCTTTTTTTTTTAGAGATGTGAATTACTTTGGAATTCAGATACAAGAAAGCACCAAAGCTCAAATCATCTCAGAGGACAATGTCAAACCATGGCTCATATCTAACTTCAGGTGCTTTGCTCCCATTCCTGGGATTCTCTTATTTAATTACTTACTCCATGTATGCATTTATTCACTCATTTGCATCCCTCCATTTGTATTTAGAACATTTAGTGGACTCAACTACATTTTCTTTTCCAAATATCTGTGGAAAATAGGGGATTCAGTCCTGCCCTGCAGCATCCTGCACTGCCTGGAGTTAGCCATAGCACCAGCACAAAAGAAACCACATTGTATTATCCTGCTTCCAATTTCTCCAACTGCTTTGCTCCCAAGTTATGACTTTAGTTTCCCCCTTGATATGCCATCCTTTATTTATTAGGGCATATTTATCCGTGGGGTTTTTTCCTTTTTATTGTTGGCCTGCTTTTACTTCTTCTTTAACCTTATTAACCCTTGCTAGTATTTGACAGCTTAACACCCTCCATTACTCTGTAACATTTGCTATAAGAACTGACATGGAACTAATAGCAGCCTTTTTATATCCAATCTACGAGGTCACATGAAACTGCCCTTGTCTGAACCCTGCAAGATTTCCTATAGGTGGTTCTCCTTTTCTCTGGATTTTCTACTTAATATGTCTCTACAGGTCTGTCTGAATGTAAAAAACGGAAGCAGATTCCTGCTAACTTTAGTTACTGACAATGTACACCTTAGAAAAGGAGTAAGTTTTCCTTTTAATGAAAGCTCCCGGTAATGTGATTTGAAACAACTTTGTGATATTCTTTTCAAGCATTATGTATCACTTTTTAATGGCATACCCACAGACCTTCCATTTCAAGGGATCTTTGATTTTCCCAGCAAAGGGCCAGAATGCCATGGTCACATCCATCCCCTGAACCTCAGCTCTGAGTGTAAGTAGGACATTAAAGCCATAGCGTGATAAGGTTGAGGTGTCTAGCTCAGTTGTTCAGCATGGCTTGATTAAATGTAATTAATTTAGGTCTCTGACTTCAGGGGACACCCATCACGCTGCACTCTACAGAACCAAGCTGTTGTTTATCCTCATGACCGGGTCTGCTGGAGCCTTCCCCCTGCCTGTGGAGTTTAACTCTGCACTAAAATCCATTGTGAGATTCTTCAAATGCAAAAGGCTGGGGTAAAAACAGCCCTGCAAAACACCTGAAGTGCTGCAGAGCTCAGCAGCAGCTGAGGGAGGGAAAACAAATCACCGGGGCAGGATTGCTCAAAAGAGATGCAATGAGAACACCAGTTACTTCTACCTTTTTTTCCTAATGGGACCTACCCAGCAGGAAAAAAGATGTATTTTCCATGCATTTGTCCTCTGCAAGCATTAGAAATTAACTTTTGCTAAATTGAAAAGTAAAGCACAATGAGATCTATACAGCTGAGCAAAGGAATACATGGAGGACAAATTGAAATTTAGGAGAATAGGTTTTAACAGCCTTTCTTGCAGATGTAATACCTGCTTAGATTAGTCTATGATTATCTATTTTAAAATTAAAAAATCTTCCTTCTGTGCAAATCCATCATCCTCATTATTGCTATTCTAAATGCAGCAAAGACCCTGGGAGCCAAATTCTTTGCTTAAAACTTCTTTGGGGAAGGTTTTTTAGTTCAGAAGTCCACTGTTTCCCCCACCCAATTTCAATGTAATAGCATCTCAAGTGACAAAGTGGGAAGAGACAGACATCTGGTAGAGCTAACTAGTCATTTGCTGGTTCTGTGAAAGTTTGTGCTTCCCAGTCAGTGTCACATATGAGAAATACAGATGGTCCCAAGTTGAAAAAAAGAAAGAAGTGTTGAAACATATACAAATGTTATGAGGACTTCAAGTGTAAAATGTTAACCAGCTGTGAATGTGACATCTCTAGTTTTACTAACTCTGCTGAGATACATCATTACTGCACATGAAATCCATATATTTTCTGTACTGATGGCAATTCCCTGTTTTCCATTTGCTTCTAGTTTGGGGCCAAAACCATCCAGATGAGAATATTAAAAAGATAGGAATCCAGAAAGAGAAAGAAAAGTGGACTCTGTTCCTAAGAGCTGTTTGTAACCGCCCTGATAATTTCCTGTGTTATAAGCTGACTATTTACTGGGGGCAGGGCAGAAGTCACAAACATCTAGAGTTAAAAATAATATATGAATGTTAAAACAAAATCAAAAGGTTACTAATTCACACAAAGTCCTGGAGATTTAAAGTCATCCATTCTATATACAGTTCAGCAATGCCTGGAATGCAATAAGACATTTAAACCACAACACAGCAGTGATCTTGCCCTGTTGCTGGCAGTATCAGTTGTTTCCCACACAAGGGCCTAAATCTGACCCTTTTATGAAACTTTTACATTTGCAAAAATAGAACAGTTGGGAAATCTTGGGCACTTCTAGTTAAATTGCAAACAAAATAACCCTCTCCGTGCTGCTGCTTAAGGTCTCGATAATCATCCCATATCATGACAATTACTTTCTCCCCCCACATGAGTTGTTTCGACAGAGCTTTTCAAACATTACGTACAGTGCAACCTGAAAGGAAAAGAGAACGTACATTTCAGGGTGCATTAAAGTGTACGAGATGGAGGAGAGACAGGGAAGGAGATGGATTCTCATCCGTTTTCCTTGGATTAAGGCTGTGAATGGCCATGTCTACCTTTGGCACCTCACTGGGGTGTGCAGCACCGTGACTGACACGGGCCAAAGGAGCCACCCGTGAAACCACCGAGGGATGCACGACCCCATCGGGGCACAGCAGCTTCAGGAGCTGCACATCCAGAGTGTGGTGCCTCCCCTCATCCCATCAAGGGCCTCCTGGGAGGTGGGAAATGGAAAGGATCTCTCTGTGGGAAGGCAGGAGTGCCCCTCTCAGCCCTGCCGCCCCCTGCCCCACTCAGGAAGGAGAAGCTCCCTCCCCAGGAGCGGCGCTCAGGGAGAGGGGAGACAGCTGGGGATGATTTTTTTGGATGTTTGTTTGGTTTTGCTAGGAGTGGAGCAGCACTGGAAGCAAGTCAGATTCCCTGCACCCCTTCCTAAAATGTAACTGGGAGCAGGGACCAGCCTTGTTCATCCTCGACTGCCAGGAGGCTTTTCTGTTCTATTTTTGCTTTTCTTTTTTTTTTCCTCTCCAGGGAAAGCAGGAAAAAATCAAAAAGAAGCCCCAGTTTTAATATCAACTGACAAAACATTACACATCTTAGTAGAGTTTTACACCCAGCTCAGATGAGGATGGGTGACTGCAGAGCACAGAGCCCTCAGCCAGGACCAGGACATCACCACTTTGGAAACTGTGGTGACCACAAGAGCCAGAGAGCTCCTGGAGTGAACAAAACTGCGGGCTTCAGTTGAAATGTAAACCTCCTTTCTTCAGAGGGCAGAGCTGCTGGTTTAGGATCTGCTTATTAATAGATTGTTTGCCTGTTATTATGGACTTTATTATGACATTAGCTTGTTTTAAAATGTGATTTGTGTAAGCAGCTTTCCCAATGTGACTGTTCAGCTAGCATATTTCTTTCAACACCCACAGCAGAATTACCCTGAGATGACATCACAAACTTTTTCCAAGTTATTTTCCTACTGATTTGTGCATCCCAGCTATGAAGATTTTACCTGAACAAAGGAATGGTAGCTCAAGTCAATTTGGCTTTTCTTATCAGAGTCAGGAAGATGAATTTCATAACCCTTCTATCACTAAGGGCAACATCAAAATGACATCACTTAACTGAGGAAAAACATATTTAGGCATCCCTTAGAGGAATAAACCCCTTTAATACAAACTGGGGTAAAGCAGTCGCATAAACGCGTCGAGCAGATTTTGTATGCCTCAAGTTTAGCCAAAGGCCAGACTTGTGCAGGCATTTAGGCAGCTGAGGATAGGGATGAATGCCTTGCAGGATACTCTCACCTCTAGCAGCCACTTTGAAAGCCCCATCAGTGCTTCCAGCTGCTCCATCCCTCTCCAAACTTCATCCACAGGCTGAGCTCCTGCAAAGTGTTCCTGAGCAAGCACTGCTGAAGTTTCACTGAACTGAACAGCCCAACAGGATTTGGTGGATGCTGCTGAGCCCTCGTGGGCACCCAGCCCACAAAAATCCCTGTTCTGCACTCCCTGAGACCGAGCTCGAGCCGCTCCTGCCCGCCAGGCAG
The DNA here is from genome assembly GCA_013397055.1 of Pachycephala philippinensis. Taxonomy (NCBI): domain Eukaryota; kingdom Metazoa; phylum Chordata; class Aves; order Passeriformes; genus Pachycephala; species Pachycephala philippinensis. The sequence goes on along the minus strand of VWZT01010614.1, from coordinate 52,309 downwards.
ACAAATGGACTTCCTGGCAGTTCATTGCACGCAGCACTTTAGCGAGAAGGTTATAAATGGAAGGTCCACACGGATGCAAAATTATCTCTCCCCAGCAGCCGTGCCTCACTCCAGGTGGGGATCTGTGCCTGGGTGCCCCCACATCCCATGGCACTGCCCCTTTCCCAGAGCTGGGGACCCCAGGCACAGCCCAGCACGTGCTGTCAGATCCCCCAGTGAGGAGTCTGAAACACTGAAATCCTCAGGCTGTCACGCCGTGCTCGGGGCTCAGGAAGTTGGCCACCTGGTAAATGTTAGAGGATCTTGTACATATTATATCCCCATTATTTTCTGACAGACTTTTCCTTCCATTATGCGATACAGGAAGAGAGGTTCAGTATTATAACACCACCAACACGGGTCCTGAGCTCCTGCTCACTGTGAGCCCAGATCCTGGATACAGACACACACAGCTATCAACAAACACAAGGTAGCACCAAGACCACATTAGGGTTTTCCTTTACATTTCATTTAAAAAAAAAAAAAAAGGGAAAAAAAAAAGCTTCACATAGTTTCCTCCGCTTGACCTAACACAAATTCCATCAAACTTCAAAAACAATACTTTGGGATGCTGGAGGATGCAGGCCGGAAACTGAGGAAAGACTTTACACAAAGTTAGGAAATCTTTTTTGGAGGGAATACTTCAAGCTACTGAACAATTTTATCTAGATGACTAGATCTTATGGTAAATGAGTATATAATTAAATTTAAGAGCTATGCTATTGTGTTTGAGGTATATCAGCTCATCAGCAAAAGAAGGACTGTTTAGCTATGCTAAAAGCAATATGTAAATACCATCCTCTGATAAATAATTGATTATTACCTTAATGTTTGACAAAGCCATAAAATGCCCTGCAGATTATGTCCAAAACATTTGAAGGTGATGTGAAATCATTTTTATTGTAATGACAGTGAGCTGTCCATGGTTGACTGGTTTAAATTTTATCTTTCCTTGTTAGGAAAGGTTTCTGTTTTCTTTGAGAATTTAATTATCAGAGGGTGTTTAATATGATAGGAAGATTTATGGCCTTCAGGAGCTATCCAAAAATAGTGCTATAAAAATGGACTTAGATCCCATCACAAGCAATAAAGCTGTTATGCAGACTTGATGCTTGCAGTGAAAACTTTGCGTATGAATATATTTCACCATCACACATAAAAGTTCACTTCGGAGGATTTGGAATTTTGACCCTGAAATGTGACCCGAACAACAGGGTGAGGGAAAAAAAAAAATCTTTCACAAAAAAACCCCAAGCTCTGCTAGTACAGATTCATTAGTGTTTATTTTGGAAAATGCTCTTCACTATCCATAAATATTTGTTTTAACTCGTTGCCATTAAGATGCAGCAAGGATTAAGTTTTCCAGGAGGAGATAAAAAGAACAACAAAGATACACTCCTATTGTGTAATAATCAGTCCACATTTCAATGAATAAGTAATATTTCTCACAAGCCAAAGTTAGATAGTGGATTTATTTAACCTCTGAGGGTCAGGTAATAAATACTAAGTGAATTATTCAGACCAATGGCTAATCAATACAATTCAGTGATATATTTTTTGTGTTTCATAAAAGGTTGTACACTAAAGGCAGTGAGCAATTATGGAAATTGGGCCCGAGCGGCACTCAATTCTTCTCTTACTTGAAACCCCAGCACCACTACCTTGACAGCAAATCGATTAGTGTGCTAGTGAAGCAGCTCAGCAACCTCTGACCCCTTCCAGCTCTGTCCAACAGCCTGGAGAGTATTTTATATTTATTTTATTGAATTAACCCCCTCTTGCCTGAACACAGTTTTACACAGATGGTAACGTGGTGGGAGAAAAGCGACAGCGTTCTTTCATTTAAATACCCCTCTGTAGGCCCGAGGAAGGCAAACCTAACAGACCCCTTTGTTCTAAGCTTCAAAACACCAATTTTTGCCACAGCACAGGGTTTTCAAGTTCATCCCAAAACTAACATAATTAACAGGATGCAAAGAATGTCCTAAGTGTACCCCAGACACTGAATCACTGCCATTGATACCTGCCCTGGCACACGGCTACCAACTTTATACAATGCTCAAGTCACTGTTTTGCACCAAAAATAAGAACTCCTCAATAAAAGTGAGTTAATATTGCTATAGGTATAATATCCTGTTTTACACAGTGCAAGGGAGAACACTAGAGATTAACAGCATTTTCCACCAGGAAATTAAAACTAACATAAAGCCACAAAAAGCACTTTTTTCTGGCCATTTAACTCTATAGGCACCACTCCTGTGTCCTGTGCCTGACAAAGCCCTGCCTGATCCCAGCGGGAGTTTGCGAAGATTCAAGGTAATGAAGGAGAAGATAATTTGGGGTCTAAAGCCTGTGGGATCTTCCTTGGCACCACGCAGAGGGTTCAGCACAGATACTTTTGGTGGTGCTGTGGGTCAGGAGCCCTCAGCCAGCCGTGGCCACCAAGGTGCCAGCTCTCTGTCAGCCCCTGCCCAGATTCCAAGGGGAAATGTGAGCCATGCAAAGGAAAGCATCGTCCTTGCCCAACAAACATTTCTTAATACCCCAGCTCACGTCCCCTTTATACACATCATCAACAGACTTTGAAAATGATGCATCATCTCCTTTTCCAAAAAAGAGGCAGGACACAGAAAAAGTGCTGCAAGAGCTGCCACCTTGCCCAGCCTCAAGCACAAGGGATGAAAACATGATTTTTTTCTGCCTTTAACTGGAAAAGCGAGTACTTCAATCTCATGGAAGGCCCCACATGAGTTATCCTACCCAAAGTACAAATCTCTTTACTTTTTCAACACCATCCAGAGGAGTAAGCAGCAGTTGCACCTGTTTGAATTCTCTCTATACCACATATAACCAATTCCCCTGGTTCTAGGAAATGTATTCCCAATTTACACTGGCAGAGTTGAGGGAAGATTCAGACTCCAAAATTCCTAAATCCAATTCCATTACTGTTCCAATACTAAAAAGGATTAAACAGCAGGTAAATACTCAAAGACTTGCAAGAATTGTATCCTATCTGGTTATGAATACATGCTAAAAAGTGTAATAGGAAGTCACATGCAAATAAAATAAGGAGAGATTTCTCAGGAAGAAATCAATCTGCCCAGAAAAAGTGAAGACATGATGCTGTTTCCATTGAGGCTAATGGGAACCAGATTAGATTTCCACTGTAGCCGATCTGCTCCACACCAAACAATGATAATCAAAGCAAAAATGGCATTTAGTAGGAATCCAGAAGCTCGTGTGCTCTGTCTACAGGTCATATTCTGTCACTTCAAGGCTGAGTAAAGCCTGCATGCATAGCAGGATACCTCACTTTTAATAAGACTATTCAGAGGAAAAGGGACCACTCAAAGTTCACCACATCTGACCGTAAGCAGATACACAGCACAGGCTCGAGCAGGGTATTTTATAAAACCCTTTTATGCTTTCGTATAACACTGCATTGAGTTCTGAATTATTCTTTTCGTCTCTTTTGCTCTCAGAATCCATACAAAAGTGATTACTTCAGTCATTTTTCAATATTACTTTCATTGCTGGAAAATGCATTTTCAAAAGTTATTTATTTTTCACAGCATGTCATGTTGTTATATTAGACTAGTTAAAATAAAACCACTGTAGGCTTCGGCATGCATTTATGTTTCTCTTCCAATGGTATGATGTAGGATTTGCAGTTTTTATGCTGAATGTATTCTACATATTACATTATCAATCCTTTATCTTAGGTTTGGTGTAGATTTAAAAAACAAGCTGTTAAATCAAGTTACTAAAGTAATTGAGCTATAAAACTGCCTTCTTATTTATAATCACCATTTCCCTCCGAAAAGGAGTTTTTAAAGATCAGCTGTGGTTTCTGTTATGCAATTTTTAAAAACAACTTTATGCTGCTGATTCCACACAAAACCTAATTAAAATAGTGGAGAAAATGTACATTTCCTCCATGGAGAGAGTGAACTGGCTTTATCAGCACATTGCAGCCTGGCACTGCCCCTCAGCCCTGGGACCTGGGTGAACATCTTCTTGGCCCAAGCGGCAAAGTGGGGCACAGCCTGGGGCTGGGCAGCCCTGGGTCTCTGCTCACCTCTTATCCCTGCCCTAAAATTCACCTTAGCAACCCTTTTCCAAAGGTTTAACTCTGTTTGTGTTTCTTAATACCGAATCCTGGTAATGCTGGAATGCAGAAGAACATTATTTCCGAGTGGGAAAGAGGTTGAAACAGAAGTTATTTACAGATGAATCCTTTGCTTGCCCAGCTGGTGGCCAGCAGTGACCACCCTGCCATTCCTCAGTGGCCACTTCTTTGCAACAATTCAGCTAAACATCAGGAAAGTGGCTGTTTATCCAGCTATTCGCCCAAAAATCCCTAAAAATCTCCGTCTTCGTGGGCAGCTACCTCAAACACAGCAGTGTGGATGCCAAAGCACAGACTTTGCAGGGGTGGGGACACGGCAGGAGCTTGGGGACTCCTTGTCTCCCTGCGGGGTCACTGCCCACCGTGCTGCTGGGACACGCTGCCATGGTGAGAAAAACTTGGATACTGCTGCCCATAACCACAAAACCAGTGGAAATCCCATGTCCCCAGCGCTGTGATTCCTTCAGAGTGGGCAAAAAGGGAGAAACACAGCTGGCTGTGCAGGGAAATGCCAGAATTGAGTCACCCAGCCCAAAGGTGGCCGACGGAGGGATGGGACGCGGCGTTATCGGAGCAGCGGGAACGCCAGGGTGGGTTTGAGGCAGCTGAGGGTCCCACATCCCTCTGTCATGACACATCTTACAGGCTGCAACCCTGCTCCAAGCTTGCATCCCTCCTCCGGCCAAAATTTCTGCATAATCTGCCCATCCCTCTGTCACGCCACACGCACAAAGGATGTCCCACACCATCGATGAAACACATCTGTGCTCTAAAGGCTCATCCTCCCCAAAAGCCACGTTATCAGGCCCCAGAGCATCTGGATGCCTTTAGGAAAACTGCTCTCCTTGCAGTGCAGCCGAATTAGGGGCAGGGAAAAAGAAGTAGAGAGGTTAAATATTTAATAAAGAGTTCCACAAAAAACTCCAGGAGCAGCTCTGAAATGCCTCCCCACTCCACACCCACGGAGGTGGCCGGGAAATGGCCGAGGGCCAGATGACAGGGGACTTTTTTTCTGAAATAGCGCTGGCAGAGGCCTATCAGGAAATCTTTCAGAATTGCTTTAATCTTTCATTTTAGTTTGGTCTCTGGCCACACAAGTGCGTCCAGCCCTCGGAGACCCTGGAGGTCACTATCTGTGAGTTTTTAAAAACAGGAAAGCCATTACAGAAAAATCAGAAGAGCAAGGGAAAAAGGTCCTCGCTGTAAATATGTACATTTTTAATACAACAGAACGGTAGTTACATTTTTTGTTCTGCTATTGCTTTTAACTAAAAAGGAAGGGAACCTGGAATGTTATAAACACCTCGTAGTTTTTAGCTCTCTGCCAAAGAATTTATCCATTAAACACAACATGAACTATAAATCTGAATTTCAGCTCCTGCTCACAGCATATGAATCTATTCTCCCCTTTGATATGCATGTGAAGTTCTCATTGACACTAATGGGAGTTACACGTGCTTATTATGGGATAACTAGACCTCTTGGTGTGAATATATACTTTAGACAGACAGCTCTGCTTAAGTTTAAAAAAAAAAAAAAGGCAAGAAGAAGATACCAGTGGGGGAGAAAAATCCATTATGGGTGTTGTGCAAACAAAAGTAGCATTCTGTGCATTTTTGATCAGCGGGAGGCTTGGGGAAAAAAACGTCATGTATAGGTATTCAATTGCATCCATGCATCTCATTCTTCCTGCACATAAGGACATGTGTGAAGATGTGCACCAGAACATGTGTACTGGTGAGGGTGAGTCTTTGCTCAGTCACCCCAAATTTCGGTGCCAGTCCCAGCCTCAGCTCCTGCAAATCAGCTCAGCTCCACCATTCCCCCTGAACTGCCCAATTTACACCAGCTGAGAGGGTGGCACGGGGTCTGTGGGAGTGCTGCAAGTCCTGGGTCTCTCCTGCAGGCTCTGTGTGAAGTAGCTGCTGCTCTGAATGCTAATGGGTGTGGGAGAGCAGAGCTCTGGTATCGGGGAGTTATTTCTTTTATGGGAACATTTCCTTAGATGTGTATTTCATTTTTTAGCTTTCCGGCTAGAGGTGTTCCCAGGGACAGCAAATAGAGAGGGAGAGTCATGTTAAATTCATAAACATAATCTGTAGAAAGGAAGTGAACGTATAAGGATGTGGTGGGTTGAGCCTGCGTGCCCACCAAAGCTGCTCTATCCCTCCCCTCCTCAGCTGGATTTGGGGAGAAAATACAATGAAAGGCTCATGGGTCAAGATAAGGACAGGGGGAGATCCCTCAGCAATTACTGTCACAGGCAAAACAGACTCAGCTTGGGGAAATCAGCTTAATTTATTGCCAATCAAAAAAAGAGTAGGGTAATTAGAAATAAAACCAAATCTTGAAACCCCTTAAAACACCTTCCTCATTTCTTCCTAGGCTCAGCTTCACTCTATTTTCTCTACCTCCAGCGCCACAGGGGGACGGGGAATGGGGGCTGCAGCCCCTTCATCACATCCTCCCTGCTGCTCCTTCCTCCTCGGGGGAGGACCCCTCACACTCCTCCCTGCTCCAGCGTGGGGTCCCTCCCACGGGAAACAGTCCTCCAGGAATTTCCCTGATTGTGAGTCCTTCCCATGGGCTGCTCCCCTGGAGTTCTCTGCAAACTGCTCCAGCGTGGATCCCTTCCCATGGGGTGCAGTCCTTCAGAACAGGCTCCTCCTGTGTGGGGTCACAAATCCTGCCAGGAACCTGCTCCAGCTTGGGGTCTTCTCTCCATGGGTCCACAGGTCCTGCCAGGAACCTGCTCCAGTGTGGGATTCCCACAGGCTCCCAGCCTCCTTGGGCATCCCCCTGCTCCACCATGGACCTCCACAGGCTGCAGGGGAATCTCTGCTCCAGCACCTGGACCACCTCCTCCCCTCCTTCTCCACCACCCTGGGCATCTGCAGGGCTGTTCCTCTGTGAATTCTCACTCCTCTCTCCAGGCTGCAATTGCACAGGGGGTTTTTTTGCCTTCCTCTCTTACCCCAGAGGTGCCACCACCATCTCTGCTGGGCTCAGCAGTGGGTCCATCTCGGAGCCTCTGGCCTTGGCTCTGTCAGACACAGGGGAAGCTTCTGGCAGCTTCTCCCAGGAGCCACCCCTGGAACCCCCCTGCTACCAGCCCCATCTCGCCACGCAAACCCAGTACAAAGGATAACGTATGAGCCAGTGTATACCACATCTGCATTTTTATAGCCCAAATGGATCTGTGTGTATCTCTGCACGGCTCTGTCTGTATACATGGGTGTCAAAATATTGGCACTTAGAGTAAAATTTATAAATTGTCCAACCAGCCCAGATTATCTCCAGCAGCTTTTTTTTTTTTTTTAATCAAGAGCTTTTACTGGAAATATTAGTAAAGGGTCAATTCCCTTCCATGCACCAAGTGACACTTTTGAATAACTGTGTTATGCACAGCGCCTTAAGAAGACTTATAGGACTGTCACAATATTTAACTACTCATTTTTGCTTGCATGATTGTGGTTGATATGACCACAGAATACTGATCTATCCAAAAGAGAAAAATTATAGAGTGGAACAGTGGGATTTATGAATGAGATATCTTTGGCTGCAAAGCAGTCCCATTTATAGCACTCAGCCACCACAAAACTGCTGTGTAATTGGAAGAGAAATTTTTCCCATGTACTGAAGCTGTAGTCGAACTGCCAAACAATGAGAGACAGCCTTGTCTGAATTAGAGGAGTCACATACCTGATTTTTCTCCCACTCATTTAGAAACAGACCTTATTTCCCATCCCCGCTCCTCTTGTGCTCAGACTGGGGGTAGGAAAGCTGCATTTTGCGAGCGCCAGAGCCAAAAGCTGATTCCATTTAAGCATCATATCAGAATAAATGTGTGGACAAATCAGCAGGACTAGTCAGAGCTGCCAATTTTAACTTCCTGAGTATCTGCATGTGAAAACTGTTATTTTCCCAAGGAGGCACATGGGCTTTTGTTATGATTATTTATTTGTATTGTAACAGGCCGAGGAAGCCACAGAGAGGGCCCTGTAATGTGAGAGGACACAGAGCCACAGCGCTGCCCCAGGACACTCGGGAGGTGGACAGAGGCTCCCGGGATGGATTGATGCTCCCAGGAAGGAAAGATGGATGTTTGCCCACCCACTGGCTCCATGAGAAGGCACCAGGCAACTCCCTGCCATGCTCACACGGGGTCTAGGGCTTTACAAGTCTCATGACTCAAAGCCAACAGGTTAAATCCCCTCATTGCAGAGCCCCACAGCACTGCATGGACGGACAGACGGACACACCGAGATCCCCCTCGTGTGCAGATCCACAGGGCAGCCCCCAGGGTGCCAGGCAGGGCAGGTGCCCTCACAGGACCAGCTGCTAAAAGCAGCAGCTTGAGGCCAGGGATGAAGAGACCATGAAACACAGGAATTCCTTAGGAAACTTCCAGTTCTCCCCTCCCCAGGCAATGCCACAGGGCAAGGTCCTCCTGAGAGCATCGGATTGGGCACATCCCATGGGGACAGCACAGTGTCACCCCCTTTGGAGCCAGCAGGACAAGCTGCTTTGCCATCACTCCACGGTGTGAGCCCTTTTCTCCTTCCCACCTTCTCCATCCTCTACCCTGGAGGCTGCTGGCCAGGAACAGAGACCTGTGCCCAGCCAAGCTTTCCCCTCCCTGCCCAGGGCCACTGAAAGCTCCACGACAGCCACACAACAGCACAAGGCATCACTTTTACACATATTTTTGCAAAAGAAATGTTCTCCGACACTCCTTTCTGTGTAAAGTCCCTCTGACCACATCCCTCATCAGAGACACTGCTGAGGATGCTCTGCACGACCCTCAGAGAGCAGCCTGACAAAACTCAAAATGCATTACCCCAAATCCAAGAACCTCGATGCTGCTCTGGAAATTCAGGACAACATTCCCTGCCAGTGATGAATAGGAAGGTTCAGAACAGTTTCTCCAACTGCCAGTGCGTTGGGACAATTTACATTTTCTCTTCTCACATCATCCACAGCGAAAATCAAAATACCATAGTGCAGCTGTAACACAACTTTAACGGGTTTCATAGTTTGCCAAGAGTTCTCTAATCCATTTCAAATTCTCTTTAACAACAGGATTTCTTCTGTGTTTGCATTTCAACTGTGGATGATTAAACAACAAGCAGCAGAAAATTAATATGTTAAATTCAAAGCCACAGAAAAATAGATAATCTCATTGTCCAGTGAGAATCCCAGGAATCCTTGAGTTTCCAGGAACAAAAGCTACAACTCACTCAGGCTTAGGTCTTAGTGGAATTAACGTTGCTCAATAGCAAGTACTGATTGTGGGGTTTTTTACCAACCTACAATACAGACCTTGGCTAATACTTAAACAAATAAATAAACCTTATTTATATTTAAAGAAGGGGGAAAAAACTGAGAGAGGTCAGATGTGCCACAAAAAGCAATGAATGCTATGGATTCAGAACCACATCTGAAAACCTCTTCCAGGTCCCCAGAGACAACCACAGGACGCTGCTCCCAGCCAGGCAAATTGGAAATGAACAATGACTCCAGATTTTCTGTTAAAATTCATCAGGTTTATTACTTGGTTGTGTTTTTCCAAAGGACACACTGCACATAGAAGCCCCAGTGCAGGCTCAGGGTGCCAAAACCTCTCCCTCTCCTGTTTAGCAGCACATATTGATACCATAACGGAGTTTCAAGGACCTGGCCGAGATCCTCCTGACAGAATGAAAGGATTCTCCTCGGGGCAATGACACCACGGCCAGACCTCACTGATGGCAGCACAGTTCATGGGCACCGTGCAGAGACAAGGACCTGAAGGAGCTCAGGTGCTGGCAGAAGTGATGCCAGCTCTTTATTTGGGGAAAAAAATCAACAAACCAAACGTGACTTTTAAAGTGCTCCTGGAATCTCTGCCTCTAGAGACCCCCTGCCTTGGAGCAAGAGCAGTTTTCCCTCTATCCAGAGGATGGAGTGGGGAAAAGCAGACAGGAGACCACCAACCCTCCTGCCCACAGCAGTGGGCTCAAGATGCATTCCTGCCATCTTAGGAGGAGCTGGAGACAGGGATTTGCCCCTGACAGGAGCAGGGAATCCCAAATTCCCTGGGCAGGAAGAGGCAGTGGCACCTCATACGTGTTAGGGGCAGAGGCTTCTCTCACACGTGCACTGCTGGGATAGAAATACACAAGAAAGGGCTCAATCAGCCTATGGACAATTAATGTCATTGGAGCAGCCTCATTTCTCCCACTTGGAGCTCCCCCATGGCAGGGAGGCAAAAACCTTCCTATATTTACACACCTATCCCTTGAATGCCCTGTTGATGTCCCTGTGAGAAAGGACTCAGTAAAACACTGCAAATTAATGATATAAGAAGCAAAATACATTCTGCACTGCATGGTTTAAACCAAAAATAGTCTCAGATGGGGAGACACGCAGTAACAATATAAAGGCAGAATGAAACATTTTGATCTGCTGAATGCCTTTATAAATATTTGAGTATCATTTATTTATGTTTTCCTTCTTTTCATTGTAAAGCAAGGTTTTCTGACAAAAGCCCTCGATTGGAGAACACTGTGCTTTATTATTTAACTTCCTAAAAGCAACATCAAAGGCTTGAGTTTAAAGCTTTAAAACAAATGAACTATTTGCAATATTTTAAAGATTTAGAGATGAGAAGAGCAGGAGTTCTCCACAGCTCAGATCTAAAGGCCTCTGTGGTCTGTGCTGGGCAAGGAAGACACAACAGCTCTGCCAAACGCCAGGGAACAAAATCCCTGACATCCTTTTGCAAGCACCAGCTGTAGCATGTGCCCAGGGCTGCCAAGATGCTTCAAGTTCAGTCATTCTCCCTCTCACCATTGCATTTCTCCTGCAGTCACCCTCTCTCCTCTTCCAGCCATCCCAGCATCACTGTCAGGACCCCAGACTGGGTGCTGGGTGTCACCCGAGCCACAGGCAGAGGTCCCCAGCAGGGACAGGCTGCATCCCCGGCACTGCCCAGACAGGGATCCATTCCTGGCCTGGCTCTGCCGTGGCACACTCGGAGTGATCCTGCCAGAAGGAAATTGGCCTGTGCCGTGTCTGGCACCTGTACCTGTCATGGGAACATGTGGCTGTTCCTGGCACTCGCACCGTGGATAATATGACAAATTTCTCCAGCTTTGTAAAGCGTTGAGACAAAGTCTGGAAGCTCTGCTGAAGGCAGCTTCCAGTGCTGTCCTGATGGCACAAAAGTGCCTTCAACCCGCAGCCACCTCTGGAAACCTTTCTCCACACACCCAGGACACGGAGACCTGAACCCATCCCACCTCTGTCCATTCTCCAGTGAGCCAGCTTTGCTCTGCAATGCAGTGTCACACAAACAAAGCCCCTCAAGGCTTCTTCACGTGGAGGCAAACACAGCACAGTCCAGGGGACCCCAGTCCCACTGAAGCCAGGAGCTGAGGGACTGAGCAAGCAGCAGATGTGGTCTTCATTTCATAACCCATCCCCTGCTTGCCTCTCTCTAATGCTGAAATCCGTGATGTGCTCAGACACCACATCTCCCTTGTATCTTTTGTCTGGTCCCAGGCTCTCCAGAGGCAGGGCAGGCTGACTTGTGCTGCACAAACCCTGTTCAGACCTCAGCATCACCCAGCAACACTCAGCTCTCACAGCTAACAAATGGGCAAGAATCAGAATTTGCCTTTTGGCAACACTAATCACCACAGCTGCAGTGAGTGTAAATCTGCAGAGCTCCACCAGCTTCACTTTTATATACAATAAAAATATAAAACCTTCATTAGGTGTTATGCAGTTTGTAAGAAAATCCCTAAATTAATTTATTCGGGGGGGTGAAAAAATTTAAGAGAACATTAACTTTCAAACCTATGCCAAGATCATTTCCTTATTGGTTTGCTCTGAGACAACTTAGTTTAGCTCATACAAACTTTAAATCCCTCAAACACGTTATGAAAATCTTAAATTCCACCTAAACTGGCTGAAATTATGCAGGCACCTTTAAAAAAAAAAAAAGCAGTTTGCGTTTTAAAGCAGAATGGACTCAGCCATCCATTAAATATGACAAGGTCTGCATTTTATTTAGACATTGCCATTAATAATGAAATGATGTATGATTTCCATTCCTGCAGTTCTTCCTTCCCTCCACAATCAATTATGCATTTAAGAAAATATTTACTTGTTATAAAACTCTTCTAATTAAGCATTACTGGTATGGGTTTGAACAAATCAGGAGGTGATCTCTAAGATGCATGACAGAATATGATACTGTGCTTCAAAGAGGCATTTATTCCTGTCTGCTAGAGAAAAAAATCCTCAAAAGTTAAAGGGATGCAAGGTTCAGTGCAAAACTGCAGATCCCACCATCTTTCTGACCTCGAGAGGTAAATCCTACTTGTGAGAAGGTCCTTGGGGCTGCTCATGCTCCTGCAGCAAATAGAATTTGACCCAAGAAAAATCACATGGGAAACTACATGTGCATGTATGAATGCTGACAAGGTGAGGAAAGACCTTCCCAAAGATTCAGACATTTCCAGGTTCTTCCTGGGTGAAGAACAGGATCCTAAAAGTGAATTTAAGAGTGGTGGCAGTGCCCAAACTCTCTTGAGACTGCAGAGATCATTGCTGTCCTGGCCGGCACAAGCTGGATCTCAGGGCTGCCCTTGATGCCCATGGTGACATTCACAAACACATCTGGAATTCCCCCGTTGGAAATGCAATTCCCTGGTTCCTGGGCAGCTGGCACAAAGGGCTCCTGCTGTGGGTAGGGAAAGCACCCAAGGGTGGCCAGGCTGTGCAGGTCACCCAGCTGTGCCCCAAAGTCCAGCAACAAGGAGCAAACCCACAGCATTTACAGCTCCTCTCTGCTTCCCAGGGTTCACTGGAGGCCCTGGAAAGCAGAGCACAAATCCCAGCAGGCTCAGGAGAACCTCCCCAGCCATGCCAGGGCAGCAGCGCCCTTCCCAGCCCTACAGAGGCTGAACGCTGCCTCACCGAGGTGGTGCTGGAGGTAGGAAGGGAAATGGAGAGAAAGTGGCTGGAGGCCAGAAAGCAGCAGCCAAGGAGAGAGCAATTAGGATGCAGGAGCTGCCAGAGATATGGCATCACCAGAGATTTACTGTGCGTGCACACCTCCCTCCCTGCTCCCAATGTACTCGCTCTTTCTTTCTGTCCATATACATACAGTAAATCTTCGGTGACTCCTTATCTCCCAGCCTGCTTCTAGATCCTAATTGCTATCTATCTCTGTCTGCCTGCCACTTCCAGGTCTCCCAGCCTCTTCTCTTACAGCTCCCAGCCCCCCAGCAGCCTCCCTGCTTTTCCCGCCCCCTCCTCTTCCTCTGCCTGCACACAGGAGGGTTCTACATGGCATTGGTACAGGCAGAGGAAATTTCCCCTTCTCAACTAAATATTGCACCCCAAAACACTCAAGAGAATACTCAGCTCACGGCACGAGGCTGCCCAGGCAGGGCTAAGCCATGGGAGCACAGCATGGGAGGGAAGACTTGTTCCAGAGGAGCCCAGCTCTGCTCCTGCCCCACCAGCCTCTTCTTCCCTGCACCACCCAACCTCCTTCCCTGGGCATCAGCTGGCAGCATCATCCCAGGCTGGTAGCACCATCCCAAACCAGCAGCACCATCCCAGACCAGCATC
>VWZT01010614.1:1943-37416 GCA_013397055.1 Pachycephala philippinensis | reverse complement strand
CAGACCAGCAGCACCATCCCAGACCAGCAGCACCATCCCACACCAGCAGCACCATCCCAGGCTGGCAGCACCATCCCACACCAGCACCACCAGGGCAATCACAGGGCACCTTCTGCAAGCCTCGGCACGGCGCTCGCTCGGTTTCATTTTTATTTACTACTATTCTTTACTACTATTTATTTATTCGCTCCTATTTTTATTTCACTTTGAACATGCCCAGCTGTGTCATCTTGGTTTTGCTGAAAATGTAAACAAAAAAAAAAAAAAAAGCTGCATTCAAATGCAGCCTTTCATTGCGTGAATACATTTCCCATCCAACACATCTCCCGTGCTCCCACCCTGGAATTAGAACTTTTAAAAAAGGCAACGTCGTCACTGTACAGCACATCTATTCCCCCCTCCAATGTTTTCTTCATTCATGCTATTAATTCTTTTTGAAAAATAAACATATCAAGACTTTTAATAGCTCAGTTTGCTCCTTGCAAGGCAAGAGAGAACAAATAAATATAAATAAAACTAATTTATATTCCATATGGTAACAAATCTGAGCGCCTCTGCTTTTTCCTAGCAAAATGTCATGCCTGCTTTTAGTCTTTGACACAGAATTGGTCACCAATTTTTTTGTTTTGAGCACTGAGTTCAGTTTTTGTCTTGCGAAATGTAACTTTACTCTAGTGATCTCTAAGCCTGAGGCTTTTTGGTTTGGCTTGACAGTAATTATATGGATGTTGAGAAAGGGAAGAACGTTTCTTACACTTCATAATTCTACCATGCTTCTGTGCTCAGAACAGAGAAGGAATATTTTCTCTTTCACAGAGATGACGATCCAAAAGGAAGATACAGAACATACTGTGCAGAAGAAAACATCCCTGAAGAATCCTGCAAACCACAATGTCAAGGCTGCATTTGTAATTCTGCTTTTGGCTTTTAGCAAGGGAGCAATTAGAGAGGGAGAAAGAAGACAGAGAGAGGGAAAAGTGAAAGAAGAAAGTGAAAGAAAAATAATAAAAGAAGAAATAAGTGAAAGGAAAAAGTGGAAGAGAAGGAAAAATAAAGGAGAAGGAGAGGAAGAGAAGGGAAGAAGGAGAAAGGAAAAGGAAATAGGGAAAAGGAGAAAGGAAAAGGAGAAGCGAAAGGAAAAGGGGAAAGGAAAAGGGAAAGGAAAAAGAGAAAGGAAAAAGAGAAAGGAAAAAGAGAAAGGAAAAAGAGAAAGGAAAAAGAGAAAGGAAAAAGAGAAAGGAAAAAGAGAAAGGAAAAAGAGAAAGGAAAAAGAGAAAGGAAAAAGAGAAAGGAAAAAGAGAAAGGAAAAAGAGAAAGGAAAAGATGAAAGGAAAAAGGCAAAAGGGGAAAGGAAAAGGGGAAAGGAAAAAGCAAAAAGGGGATAGAGAAAAGGGGAAAGGAGAAGGGGGAAATAAGAGAGAGAAAAAAGAAAAAAGGAGTTAGAGAATGGAAAGACGAGGGACAAAACAGGATAGTAGAGAGAAAATAGAAGAGAGAATAAAAAAGGAGAGAGACAAGAAACGAGACGAGACAAGAGAGAAAGAAAATAGAAGAAGAAACGTGAAATATAAGTGAAAAAGCAAAGCGAAAAGAGAGAGAAAAAAGAGAGGGACAATAAGGAGGGCGGGGGGAAGAGAAGAAGGAAAAAGGAGAAAGAAAGAAAGCAGAGAAAGAGGGGACCCCGCAGCGCCCCCGGGGCAGGGGCCACGCTCCGGCTGCGCCCCCGGCCCGTCCCGAGCGCTCCCGGGCGGGGAACACCGCGGAGCCGCCGCTGGCCCGCCCGGGGGTCCCTGCCACGGGCCCGGGGGTCCCTGCCACGGGCCGAGCCCCCAGTGTGAGCCCCGATGTGAGCCCCGATTGCCGGCCCCGGCAGTGGCAGCTCCGGGAGCGGCCGGGGGCAGCCGGCCCCAGTCCCTCCCGCCGCCCGCGCTCCGCCGCTCCGCACAGCCGGGATGCAGAGCCGAGCGCGCTCCTAAATTAGCTTTACCATAAATCTTTTAGGCTCTTAAATAAATAAGTAAATAACACTGCTCCCTTTTGCCCTCTTTTTTTCTTTTTTTTTTTCTTTTTTTTTTTCAGCTTGTAACTCTTCATCAGCCTCGAGCCCTTGGACTTCCCTGACAGCAGTAACAGGAGACCCGTTGAGTCTGAATTTTAAGGGTTTTGGTTGGTTTTTTTTTTTTTTTTCCCCTCTCGGCAGCAACTTGCTACTTTCAAACTTTGCACAAGGCTTTGGGTTGGTTTTGCTTTCCTGCTTTCAAATGACATTATGATTTTAATCAAAACGGACTGGTTTCTGGAGAAGGCCAGAGCAAACTGGGACGGGGAGGCAGTTCGGCTGGGCGGTTTACAGCAGTTCAGAAGAAGGTTTTGTAAACAAACACGGCTCAGAGGTAGAAAAGCAAATACAGTGGGTGAAATTTGGCCTCCTCCAAAGGTGATGGCACAGCTCAATGGGGCCAGTATTTTCACATCCACACACAACTTTTCCTCCAGCGAGCACAAAACCAACAGAGATGCAGGTAATGGAGAAAACAGGTCCAAAACTGCATTATTATTATTATTGTTGAAACAACTTGATGCTGTCAGGCAAGAGCAACTAAAACACAAGTAATGCCTGAGCACAGGGAGCAAACACCCTCACAGGTTTTCTGGCTAACAGATCTCCTGCCACTGCAATCTGCCCCGAGCACAGGGCAGCATTTTGGCCCCCAGGCTGGTCCAGAAGGGCTCCCCCAAGCAGGGCCACAGCCCCCCTTGGTGCTGATCACAGCTCCTGCACAGAAAAACCTCAGAGAAACCACAGACACAAAGGTTTATCTTTCTGTTTTCCAGATATTTCACTTGTAAAGCCTGGGGGAAAAAGTGGAAAATAAAGGAGAACAAGACAAGGTTGCAGGATTGGGCCATTTGGGGCAAATAAGACAGTAAATTCCCCTAGAATCAGTGTCAGTGCTCCTCTGGCCATTTCCACAGGCCGTGATTCCAGTGAGGAGCCCAGGCTGGGCTGAGAATGGCCCTTTCCCAGCACAGCACACACAGGCAGAGCACTGAGCCCCTGCACCTGCAGCTCTGTCACGCCACGCACAGTCACACCTGAGTGACAGGAAGAGAAAGTGCTCCCAGGAGGAAGAGATGCACAGTCTTATTAAAAAGCAGAAATTAAAGTCCCCGTGTTTGGCTTGAACCTGTCCCATTTATTTCCCACCCCATTTCACTGTGCTCAAACACATCACCCACCTGATGCTGCTGGGGAAACGGCCAAACCCTGAACTCCCAACAGAGCTCACCCCATGAACCCCACTGAGGGGAGAAAGGGCACCCAAAGCAAACCCTGGCTGAATCTGGACCAGGGTGAAGAGAAAACTGAGTCAAGGACCGCCAAAACTGAGGGGCAGTTCCTGCCAGCACTTCCAGGGCCAGCCCAGGGAGCTCCAGCAGAAGTGGCCATCCCACTGCTCCTCAAGTCTCCGCTAAGGGCTCAGCAAGGTGAGCTCTGAACCGAGGTCTGGGACCCACTGGCAGATGCCTTCGGGACTTCTCAAGGCCAGGGAAGACCCCTCCAGACAGGGAGAGCTGCTGTGTGACAGTTTTTGACATCAGAACCATACCCCATCTACCTTTGCCCCTTCCTTCCTCTAGAAACAGGAGCATCACATTTAAAAAAAAAAAAATCAAAGGGAAAACATTAATAAATAATAATCAAGATCATCTGCAGTTTTAATGATAAGCTATTTAATGAATTATAAAGTACCTATAACTCAAAGTATGAGACTGTACATTGTCAAAACTGGCATTAAAGTGTATGGAGATAATTAGGCAATAATGACCTCCACAGAGGGCTTTTCCTGGGAATTAATGACCAGTCGGGAGGAGCTGATGGCTCAAGGCACAAGCAAGGGCCATTAACCCCAGCTGGTCATTAATACTCAGGAAATGCCCAGCTCTGAGACCGTTATTGTGAGTATATGACAAAATAAAGGGGGAGCTATTATGAATATCTGAATTTGTGGGCTGATGGGAAAGGTGAGGCTTGCAGGTACTCAGGTCCAACCATCCCTCAGCCCTGGTAGTCCTGGAACCGGGAATGCTCAGGAGGGCACCCGTGACACAAACACTGGACCCCTGACACCGGGTCTGGGGGCTCTGACAGCACAAACCAGAGCCTGGGAGGCATCTTTGCAACCAGAAAGAGTAAAAAAAAAAAACCCACAAAACCAGAGGTTTTGTTTCAACGCAATTTTTAAATATTAAATCCTTGTGTTATTAGCAGCTCCAGAGCCCAGGTCTCAGGCTCATCTATCCAAGTGGCATGTCGTGTAACATAAGACACACTTTTGGGATCATCACAGCCAAACTCAGCCCCTGGAGCAGCCCTGGGCACTACTGGGAGTAGGACCCCAGAGGCAGAGCAGCCTCATTTCATCCCAAACCCACAGGCACCTCTTCCCAAACTCGTCACGACTTCAGGGGGGATCGGAGGAAGAGGAGGAGTGTCACCTTCTGCCGGGGCAAAACAAAAGCTGATGCACAGCTGATCCCGCATGCGGGACTTGCATCCTTCCTGCCACACACGGCACCGCAGCACCGGGCTGGAGCATCAACACAGAGCCAAACACCGAATCTCTCCCGTCCCCAGGAGGGCATGGAAGGATTTGGGGAGACAGTCCCCTGGGATCGATGCCCCGATTCCCCCTCCCCACTGTAAACACAGAGAGGAATTAGGCTGTTTTGCTGGGTAATGAAGCCCAGCTGCCCAGTGCTCCCAGCCCTGCTCCTGCTGATCTCCCTGTCCCCTCCCCGACAGGAATGGGGGGATTTGTACCTCTGAAAGCCCTGAATCAACATCTCCGCTTTCCCCCGGCTGGAGAGGGAGGGGAGGGGGTGTCCATCCCCCTGCACAGCGCCCACCCCACCGCAATTATCCAGCCTTGTTCTAAATAAACCCGCAGGGAAGAGAAGGGACTTGATTTCCCACCGCAGCCCCTCTGGTCATTTATTTACCCCAGTGCCATATTCCTGCACTGAGCACGCATCCATGTGCCCGGGGGTGACAACCCCGGAGCGTTTTTTTGCCCTGTAGGATCACAGCATAATGCAAATTTTCGCCTCCACAAACAAATGCGTGATGGTTGTAAATATTTCCGAGCGATTCTCTGCCGCGATCGGCGCTGATCGCGCTGTTTGTGGGAACACAGCAGCGATGCTTGTTGGCAAAATAAAGCATCTCTAAGTTTCTTACAATTAAAGGAACCCAGAGCAGCTCAGCCACAGCGTTTCTCCTCAGCTGTTTACAATCGATCAGAAGGGGGAGAAAAAAAAAAATTAAGTATCCCACAGGCAATGTGGAGTTTCCAACAATTGTACATTAAAACCTGCCATTGCTCAGCATAGGAAAATCACTACATCAGGAAAATTAGTGCTTGTTAGTACATGTAATGTTCAGAATCACGAGGAGAATAAAAGCAGCAATGCAGAAACTGTTATCAGCAGAGGGAGAATTATTCAAGTATGCATTTGAGTAATTCTGCATTTTAATTTAACCCTTTGAAACATTAATCAAACCATGGCTAATTATAGGAATTAAGGAATTAAACGATGGAATCTTCTAAAAGATATTATTTAAAAGGCAGTTTATACAATTACTTGTATAGATGTTTGCTTTAAAGAGGGAAACATTTCTACTGTAATGAAAAGGGTCTTAGAAAATTAAATTAACAAGAGGGGACCAGGCTGATATGAAACTAAATTAGCATCAAATGCAAATTACAGGGTACTTAATGGTAGAAACAGGTGCAGAGCAGGTCCCTAAATGAGATAAATGAATAAAACATCCCTCTGCACAAATGTGGAAGCTGACACAAAGTCAATGATATGAATAATTCAGCAGCCTCAACACTGCTGTTGAGGTCAGCTTTCCTTGACCTTTGAAACAGGAAGTAAAATTCTGTCCAAATTTGAGTGACTGGAAATGCAGCAGTTATTTGTTGGGGGAAAGAAAATAAAATTAAATTTAAAAGAAAACAAACAGAAATTCCAGATTTAAAAAAAAAAAAAAAAAGGAAAACTAACAAAAGCAAACCCACCAAAAATATAAATCCATGAGTGAAAATGTATATAACATGTGTGAGAAATTTTAGGTCGTGGTATGATCTAAACATGTTCAGAGCTAAATGGTTTCATCTTTCAAATAATAATTTAGTTGTGCTAAAAGGGATATTAATACAGTCAAAGTCATTGTATTCTATGAACTAAAGAAATCAAATCATTTATAAGTAGCTGTTCAAAGCTCAGTGATCAGACATTTTCCATGAAATAAACTTTTTTAAAAGGAACAGAAAGATTTCTTTTCTTGACTTTTTTACCTAAGCTACCAATTTAGTCGCTATGGCATTTCAAACATTGAGAAGTCACAAATTAAACCACGAACCACCCTAACAACTGTGAGTAGAGTAAAAGTGTGCAGGAGTGTGAGAGAACCTTGAAAGCAGAAAATATACATTTACATGTATTTTATACTGGTATCTTGAAATGTAAATAAAGCCTAGAAACAAATCCTTGTATTCCAAAGAATGAATACTTCTCTCTTAAAGAGATAGAAATATGAAGCAGCTGCCTTAAAGCCAGTGGAACATCTCCAAATTTACATCCTTATAACTAAATGAAGAAGATTTCTGTGCCTTTCCCTATGACAAAATACTCAGCTAAAAGCATAGCTCATATAATTTCTGACTACATGTATGGTCCTAATTTCAAATTGAATTTGGCACTAAAACAGATTAATAAGGTATGACAAATAACTAATTTCTCCAAGCTGGAAGAAAGGAAGAACATCACCCCTGCAGCTTGTCTTCTAGGGCAACAAAAGATGTTAAGATAGCAGAAGTTATCTCTGCTCTTCCCTTTGTTGCATTAATCTCCCTTAACCTGCTTACCTGTCACCTGCAGAACTTGTGTCCGATATATTTATTTGGCTTGATTTCTATTAATTAATTTTATTTTCTCTGTTTTAGGCAGGTGAAGCCAGGAAGGGGATTGCAAGGGTGCACCTCTGCCTTCAGAAACTTTGGTGAGGAGTTCAGCCCTGGCAGCAGCCACCCTGGAGATGCATATTAATGAGATAAACAACAAAAAAACCAACCCTGAAATGTCATAATCCCTGGTGGCCACGGCAGCAGGGGCAGTTTGGGGGCTGAGCTCAGGCTCTGCTCAGCACCGGGGTTTCTGTGCAAAGTGGCTCCCTCCAAACGCCAGCTCTGAGAACCCAGCTGGTTCTCATTTCCAAACAACCAGTTTCTCTATCCCCAAGTGCTAAAGAAAATAATCCCAGCAATCCATGACTACACGCTTTCACAGGGACAGCAGTGAGAATTTGATTGTAGAGATAATTAAAGTCATTCCTGAAACTTCCAAGGAAAAGAAGCCGGGGAGGGGGAGAGGAGGGGGCCAACAGGGACAATGATGTTGTTTAGCTCTCGTTTAAATTAAACTAAGCTTGGAGAACTGGGGGGACACACACTACTTTTGGGGAATTTATTTTCCTGAAAATTCTCTCTTCTTCACCCTAACAGTTACAATATTTGCAAAGAAAATGTAATAGACTGTGGCAAGTAGGAAGATTAGAGTGAGGTTTGGAGCCTGGCTGTTCCTAATTTGGCAAGAGTATCCAGAGGGAAATGCTTTCACATTCTGGTAAACTTGAATAAAATTACGTACAGCCATTTCGATTAGAAGGGTTTAAAGGGAAATGATACCATAAAAGCAATAAACCCCACTGCTATCTGCTTCAAACACTGAAAACATCTTTTTAAAATTAATGTTTCCTGCAGCCCTGCCACGAGTTAGGTCTGAAATAATTTTAATATTAACAACACTCAGGAGCAGGTCAATTTAGAGCCAATCACACGACTGCATTAGCCTTCTACATCTTTCCAAATGTCCTCTGCATCTTTCCAAAACAGTGGAGTAATTTACACCACTCCAGCTGGTGTAAATCAGCAGGGTGTCCCTGGCATCAGGAGAGATGGGAAGCACCGGCCTCACTGAAAAATAATCACAATGATGATGATTAAAAGGGAAGGAAAAAAAANAAAAAAAAAAAACAAAAATAAAAGCTTTGCTCCCAGCAAAGCTAAATTGTACAACCCCCGTGTCACACGTCTGCTCTGACCCTCGTCATCCTGAAATGGGTGTGAAATTCAGAGATGGAGAGAAAGAGTTTAAAGCACTTGTAATCTCTCTGTCTGCACTATCTGCCTTGAGCAGGAAGGAGGGATCCACTCAATGAGAGCTATTCAGGGCCTCTCAATTAACCTGATTAGTTCAGCACGCCGCTCTCATGAATGACACCTTATCTTGGAAATGAAGGAAAAAAACTTCCTTCCTTCTGGAGATCCAGGCGGCCCCTAAAGCCAGCGCAGCGGCGCCCACAGGCCGGCTCCCCATCTCCCTGGGGAGCTGCTTTTGGGGTGGCAGGGCCAAGCAGCCCAGGCAGGGAGGGGTTCCCCCTCTTTGAGGCCCATCCATGAGGCACACGATGGGATTTGGTGGGGCTGAACCCTCCCGGGGCTGGCAGAGCCAGGGGCGGCCGCAGGTACCGCGACCCCCGGGGACGCTGCAGCGTGTCGGAGTCTGGAACTCGTTTCATAGGTGACAGATTAATGAGTGATAACTGGGTTACCATGGCAAAAAGCATTCCCAAAATTCTCTTTTGTTTCCCCAAGAATAGTCTCCCTATTTTTTCCCCCCCCTCCAAATCATGCCGCTCTGCAATAACACAAATATTAACAGCGTGTTGTTCTTTCAAGTGAGGATGTCAACAAGGCTGATTGTTCCATACAAACTCCAAGGATTAATCAGGGAAAATAGGTATCTCAATTACAATTATAATGCCAAAAACTCAAATTTATGAATGGCCAGCCAACTTTGAAGACATTTATTAGGGAAACTCCGATGACTTCAAAAGTATTAATGTACTAATGAAACATTAGGGCATGATGTATTAACGTTCTTGTAATTTCTGACAAATTGAGTTACCGTTGTCACAGCAGGGCAATCCTTCAGGAAGACAAAAAAAAGGAAAGTTCCTCTCTCCTGCCACGTGGTGCACGACAGATGACAATTTATGTACACGTAATGGGGTTCAGCAAGAAGTTTTCCTCCTACACCCCGGTACAGTTTATTCCATTTTTTAGAGTGCCAGAGCTATTATGCAGCTCACTGTGCTTTAAAAAAAAAAAAAAAAAAAGCCTAAGGATTGTCTTGCCTAAAGAGCTCCATAGGGCAGAGACTCTTCCCCTGTGCATCCCTCGCTCAGCAGCCTCAGAGTCCAACAGGGCCCGGGAACACCAGGCCGTGGTACCCACTGGAAGATCCAGAAATAAGACAAAAAGCTTTACAGAGCTGCTTTTAACACATAAACCCCAGCACGAGAAATAAATTCTGCCCCAGACCACAGAAAACTTCGGGGCACTCCTTTTCAACACAGACATATCTCCTCATTTTTGCTTAAAAAGGGGTAAATGCTGATCTGAGCTGCGGGTCCTCTCCTTCTGCTGTCTGTAAAACCCCCAGAAAGATATTCCAGGGGGTGGGCTCCTCTCTGCAGCGAAATCCCAGCTCCTGCAGGACTGTGCTGGAGGTGCAGAGGCACCTGGAGCAGCTGGGAGGAGAAGCGACCATCAGATCTTAATAGCTCCGAGTGTGGCTAATTTTATTCTTCTTTCAGCGCAAAAGAACTTCATAATGAATACAGAATACATTTCTCCTCTCCTTGTGTCATCTTTCTACAAAATTTGAACTAGGTAAAGTGGTTTTTAACATCCACTTATCAAAGTGACTTAACATCTGGGAAGTCAGCCAATGGTTATGTAGTGATGCAGATGCCAAAAAATCCAACTGAAGGATTATATTGAGGGATTTTACAGAGGAGACCTGACTCAACTGGGTGGAAGTTGATGTGTATCCTGGTCAGGAGAGCCTGAGAGTCTCCCTGCAAAACCATGGATAAAAATAAAGGAAAGGTATTGTGCTTTAAATAGCTTATTTTTAACCCGTCGTAGACACTGGCTGTATCCTGCACCAGTAACTTTGTAAAAAGGCAGATTTTGGAATCAACAGATGAATAGTTTGTCGAAGTCCAAAAGGAGATGAACAGAAAATTATTTTCTGCCTCTGACAGTCATTGAGACAAGACTGAGAAGATCATTTCTTGATTGCTAGACACTCACATTGGAATATTAAGTCTTTCTAACATTTAGTTGTATAAAATTAATCTGTTCCAGGGTCACAATCCTGTCACTCGAGGGTGTCTTCTTTTTTTTTTTTTAATTAATCTTTGAAAAAAATGACCTAAACATTCAGCTAATTGAATTATGTGTTTAGCTGAATGTTTGCAACTCTGATCAGAAAGTCAAGGTGAGAGGAGCACTAGGAAAACCCAAGAATCAAGCAAGCCTGTATGAACCTGGCATTGTAGCATCATCTTTTTTTTTGCTAGCCCCATTTTTCATCTCTTCCTAGCCCAGCATGGCACTGGAAGAATTAAAGAAAACAATAAAAGAACAACTGAGTGTACAGGGCAGGATTTACTGGCATTTACTTTTAATTCTATGGTCCTTTGCTCTGTGGCTTATCAGCCCTATGTCAGCCCTTTTTCCTCCTTTATATTTCATGAGGGGACCCACATGCTGGTACTGAGACACAGAGCCCAAGTGTCTGTAAGCTTTTTGTCAGGTAAAAAGAGAAGAAAAAGGGAAGGAACAAGAGGAAAAGCAAAGCTAAGAGGCATCTATTAGATGTCACTAGTCTTTTGTATTCATGTCAATGATTCAGGATTAGAGTATTTGAAATAATCTTATTGAGAGAACTCAAAAGCCCCACAGAGGGAAAGCCTGCTCGGTAGCATATGGCAGAGCAGCAGACAATATCTTATTAAGGATGTGTTAGCTAACACCATTACTTTTTATATTACATTACTGAACTCTGGTGCCTCAGCCCGTTAGCGAGATGCCGTAGTTGTGGAATGCCAGATTGGAAGTGTTGTTACAAACCCAAAAAGATTTGGCCGGGCCTCCTGGCAGGGAGAAGGGGGGGTGGCAGTGGGATGCTGCTCCCTCAGCCCTCCCCAGAGCCCTGGGAAGGGGAAATGATGTCCCCAAAGGAAGGGGACAGCACCCAGCGCCCTCCCCCCCTCCCCACCTCTCTCCCTCACTCTCTGGGAAAAACAGGGGGGACAGAGGGCAGCTGCTCCCCCAGCCCCAACAAAAAATCCCAAACTATTGCCAGGCTCCACTTCTTCTCAGATGAAGGGAACTTAATTTTGTTATAGTGAATGCTGTTAGTCTAAAAAATCTTTCTTTGCTCTTGGACAAAAGCTTGTAATTGGAGAAATAGCTCTTTTTCAAGTTATCTTCATCTGCCTACACCTTTAGAGGCAGCAAGAAACCAAAGACAAAACAGCACTGTTCATAGCATTTCAATGATTGCTCTGAAAGGCTCTATATCTGGGTCACCTTACTACAGTCCAGTATGTAATTTCAGTGACTTGATATAAAGCCTTTTAATAACTGATTTCATATAATTCACATATTAACAGCAAAGGAAAATTTGTATTCACATTTCCTATTTCCAGATGCCGTCTTTAAAAAGTGGGTAGAAAATTACTCGTTCCACTTTAAAAAGAAAAAAAAAAAACCTCTAAAATACTGTCCTTAGCAAAAAAAAGTAAACACCCAGTTGATACAGTAATATATTCTGATCACAAACTACCTATGCAAAGTTGCTAATGTGACACACTGGGAACTTTGTATGGCTTTTCTGTACTTTTCCAGAACTGTTACAGAAAAAAATATCACGATGTTACAGAGAAAGAGGAAAATTCATACCAGCATTTCCCACTACTACTACAGAGACTTGCTGCCTTTTGAGGATGATGTTAAAACCATTTCTAGAAACTTAGTCCTGATTTGCACAGTAACCTACAAGTGATTCTTACTCTCTTTTAACTTTATTAGATGTTGTATTAAAATTAAATACTTCCAGCAGGCAGAAGTGCCTGTGAATTTAACAGTTATTTTAATAAGTGTGGCCAATTACTTATAAGAATACATTTTGGTGGCTGGAACATGCAAACATTTATGAAAACTCACACGAACAAAACTACTCACACACCTCAGCTCCTGCAGAATAAAGCCTGGGTTGTGTTTTTACCCAGTAAATGCTGGAATAGAGCTAAGATACATTTTTCATGTTCAGAAGAATTTTAGCTAATCTGCATTAAAACTGAGGATGATCTCTGCAAATACATTTCCCCATTGCTCTTATTCATGTATGCATTCCCACTGCGACAGCAAATATGGAAATAAATCAGGTGTTAAGATGGAAGAGGAAATTTATCCACTCCAGAAACTCTGGGTATATATACATGCGTATGAGAAAAAGACATTTGGGTTTTTTTTTCCCCAAAAAAATTCCCACTCTTGAGAGAAAAGAGCTGGCACTGAGCTGCATGGAGCCAGGGAGCCCACTGTGCCCAGCACATCCTCCCTGCTGCAGGACATGCTTTGAAGTAGGAGTTCATATTAAGAAATCGATAGGTATGAAGAGCACATTTGAAGTTTTGTGACAAAAAACAAAGGGATGCACCACCCTGCCAGGCCCTGGGCTCCTACTGGGACCAGAGCACTCGGAGCTTTCCTGGTGCTGCAGGAGGTCACTGCACCAAAATTTTAAAGCACCTCCAACCTCAAATGCCCAAATCCTGCCACCGGAACAGAGCAGCAGAGTAATCCATGAGGTCTCAGATCCCTCTGCACAAGAAAATCCACACGGTCTTCAGGATGGACTTTGAGGACTAAAACAAACCAGGGCAGTCTCCTGAAGTTGTTAACCCTTGCGGAGCAGGGCTGAGATTTTCAGGAAGAGCCCAAGGGACTTCCTGACAGGAACATGCTGACCTCGGGGCCTCGGAGCTGCAGCTCCAGCACATCCCATGTGTGCACTCAAATCACAGCTGGCCAAGTCAAATGCCAAAAGCAGTAATCTTGTCTTCAGTTCCCCTCATCCCCAGGACATTCAACACAAGCTTTTTAGCCTCCATAGAAAAGATCTCAATTTTTACTCTGCATCAGGAGAACCATTTCTCTTCAGGAATGGGAGCATCTCCCTACTTAGAAATTACAGAGCATTCAGCACAATGAGCCTGCTTTGCAATAGAAGCCTCAGCTACATCACCAATGATATTAAATAGTAATAATCAAGCGTAAGATCACAGTTAACTAAAGCCCCAAACACTTGCTGTGGATTCAAAAGGCATCACTGAGAGAAGCAAGTAACTATTAGAGCAGTGTGAAATGTTTGCAGTGAAACCCGAAACCACATAAGACTTGCCTGGTTCAGGATTCAATAACAAACTGAAAACTCAGAACAGGTTTGCTGAGAAACTCACAAACATTCAGAGTGAAGCTCAGACCAAATTAAGGTTTTGCATAATACTTCTGAGATCATACAAAAGTTCTTATACTTGGAAGCAGAGAGAAGAGAAATCAAACAAACAATAAGCAGAAGCTGGTTTGACCCTGACCAAGTTCATTCAGCCCCAAGAGCAAAATAAAGGAATTTATAAGCAGCAGTGATATGTGCCAACCCCAACAGGCTGAAACCAAGAGATTTTTGCAAGAATCCTTGCAAAGTTACCCCCAGCTCTAGTGATTTCATCACCATAAAGAAGACTGACACCACATGCATGAGGAGCACTCATAGAGGGCCAAGCATTCAAGCCCGAATCTCAGTGTGAGAAGCATCTAGTGATCAGAGTCTCCCATTTATCTCACAGCAGCTCAAAATGCCTTTGGTTGCCTAAGTCATGTGGGAAATGTTCTGGGTAATGCTTCTCAGCTGCATCAATCACAACCAAATCCTGGAGGATGTGTGTTTGGGTCCCTCCCCTCTCAGAAATGTGTGGGTTCACAGGCTCCCAGAGCTCACATGAAGCGCTCGAGGCCAACTTCTGTCTCTGAACACCCTGCTCAGAGGCCCAGGGGGTTTAGGCAGCACAGCCTTAAAAGACAGCCTGGGAGACATCTCTATGCAGTGCTGGGGGTAGCTCTGTCACCCAGCTTCTGCTCCTCTGCCTCCCTCCCTGATGGATCAATAACTCCCATCTGGCTCTGGAAGGGGCACAGCAACGAGGGGGGCACTTTCCAGCACAAAATTCCAGATAACAGCCAAATATTCAGGCCCAGAGACATTTTGCACCTAGGTCTTGATGCCTATCAGAGTGCTCCATGCCTGCCCTCCTGCTCCTTCTGTGTGGAAAACCCGCCCAAGGAGCCAGCAGTGATGGGACCCCCAGGCTCCCACAGCCCCATCCCTGGTGCGAGCAAGGGGGGAGCAGGACAGTGGCAGACACAGCTTTCCCTGATTCCACACAGCCAGGTTCTGGTCCTGATATGGCCAGGGGGGCAAGGATATGACCAGGACAGGGCAGGAACTGGCCAAGAGGCCACTGCCAGAGCACCTGGCATCTCCTGCCACTTTGCTGTGACACCAGGGCTATGACAAGCCCATGTCCCTCGTGGGGATCAGCTGCAGCACTGACCCCATCCCCTGCAGCACTGACCCCATCCCCTGCAGCAAAGCAGCCCTCAGCAGCTCCCTCCCAAGCAAAACTCACCTCGTCCCCTCACCAGAACCTCTCCTGGAGGGCAGGTTCTGCCTGCATCTCCATCCCCCTCCCTCCAGACATGGAAAGCTACTGCAAAACACATCATTTGCCACATCTACCTAAGAAGTGTGTTTGTGGGGAGGATGCAGGGAGCCTGATACCGTCCTCCCAGTCACTTTTCCACCTGCCTGGTATTTAGGATGAGAAGATGATCAGGCCTGTAAAACACAATCCACTACGTGATGACTTGTGAAGTGGTAAAACAGAGGTAATGACTTTTCATGTCATTGCACAGTGAAATCCTACCCACAAACATAAAACTTTTCAGGTCACAGGCTGAAAGGTTTCAAACCCATCTGTAGGTGAGTTGGCTGGGTGTGCTGGGGACAGGTTACAGAGAGCCCAGACGAGCATCCTGCACATTTTAGAAGCACAGAGGCCTTTCAGACACCGGTAGGAGGTCAGGCATTAAAAAGTACTTTGGTGTCATCTCATAACAAGGCACAGGAAATATTACAACCTCCAATCCGTGAGTCCCCACCCCTGCTCCATGGACAGGAGCTGTGATGGCACTGGCAAGGCACAAACCTCCTCACTGCTCCCAAATTGCATCCAAAATGCCACATGAAGACCTTCAGTGTGTTACCAGAGCAGGGTCAGAAGAAGCCCTGGCCATCCCCGTGGTGTCCTGCCCCCAAAAGGACACACAGTCCCTCCCAGGGGAGCTCCAGCAGGAAGCCCCTTGGCTTCTGCCTCACCTAAAGATTATCAATCCAAAAGATACAGTGGTCAGATTCTCACTTCAGGTCCTGCCTGTATTGGTAACTATCAGCAAAGCCAATTCCAGGTCACTGCCATCAGCCTGCTCAAGTACTCTGGGAAGAAGCAAAATTTGGGATGAGCCAGCAACTGCCTGTTTTCAGCCCTTTTTCCATACAATGTCTCAAGCAGGATATATATGATACATATGGTATATATATTTTCTGCCACTATATTTGGGATTGCAGTGGTTATTCCTATTTTATCAGTCAGTAGGACTCCTATTTACTGGATGCAGCCATAAAAGGTAAAGAAGCCCCAGCAGGCACTGGTAACACCATTAAATATTGGTCCTGACAATGGCAAATTGGGTTTAAAAGTTTGGAACAGAGTGCCAAGAGAGGAGCCTTTTTCCTGAACCAAGGAATAACATAAAGCCCCACTTTCTCCCCTATGTGACTTTTGTCATTATCATCTTTTCTGATTCTTACAAAGCAAACCTAATTAGGAAGCTCTCTCATTAGTCTTCCAGAAAAATTAGCACAGCTTATGCTAATTACTCCTGTAAAATTTAATAAACTCGTTGAAATGGGAATAGTCTAATGAGGTTTTATTTATTGAACTAAGATAACTGTAAGGAAAAAGGTTAGGACACCAGGATATCCAGAGTGGTAATAAAACTACAATTTATTCAATTTCTTCACAGGAATTTTATTGCAAACCTTTTAAATTCAAATATGAGTTACAATTTGAAAGTTAAATCAATCTAGAATTTAATTTAATAACAGGAAGTGCTCTGTGTTTTCTTTAAGTGTGATTACAATACAGCCCTGCCACTGCACTCGTAGGAGGAATTGTGCATTTGTATTGTGACAATAATACCCCTTTTAAAATGAGTTCCTGTTCATCAGATCTTCATCTCAACACATGTAACTGGATTAGTGATAAAATATACAGGCTATGCTAAGATGATACAGACACACAGAGGTTTCCAAGAAACTTCCTTGGGATGACTGCTCTGTAATCATAATAGATTTATTTTGTTCTCCAGAGAAAATTTAAATCACTGTTTTATATAAGTATAAATTTCTTTAGGTCCCTTTTGCTGCTGTATCTGCTGATACTATAATATAGTAAAGTATAAAACAATTTTATAAATAATAAAGTCATATCCTGTTTCAAACACTGCTACAGACTTCCTTTCTTAAACCCCACATTTTCATTAAAGAGAAATATACAATTTGATTTCACATATATCCAGGGTTTGGAGAAGAACACAACACATGTAACTTTGAAGTTGCCCAACAGCCTCTTCTCCAAGTTCACCAAACCACCACAAAGCCAGAGCCCTCTCTATCCCGAGTCTCCCCAGCCTCATCAAAGAGAATTAATCAATCCAAAATAGTATTCCAACTTGTCAGAGGACGATAGCATTTCCATGTAAGTACATATGTCAAAAATCCCATGGATAGATTCTATGTTAAACTCTATGTTAGGTCAGAGTCTGTGGATTCACAGGATTTGATGCAAGAGTTAGATTAAATCCATAGGCAAAGACTTGATCAGAGCATCAGGCATGCGGGAGTGCTTTAGCCCAAATGGTAAATGAATTCTCTAAGCTCAATGCAAATAAAAATAACTAAATATGGCTTTGCATATCAATTGACATAATAGTCAAAAACTGTGTGCATGGAGAAGTGACAATGGAGCACAACCAAACACATGGCCTGACTTGTGCAGGCATTTTAATCACAGAACGGTTATAAAGGGCTCATTTTAAGGTAAAAAGGCTCCATATAAATCACTTCACCCTTTCCAAACCAAAGGGGACAGGAAAAATGAATAGGATAAATGTCACTAGAAACATCACTAAAGCCACTAACTGTATAAAGCACATACTTGCTTGGCCTAAATTGTTTGAACTAGCCCTGGCCAAGAAAAGGTTTTAAGTACCCTACTGGGACAGATGCGAAGCGGCAACAATAGAAGCCACACTAATGCAATCCAGGTAACACAATCCTGTTTCAAAAA
Source organism: Pachycephala philippinensis (assembly GCA_013397055.1). NCBI lineage: Eukaryota > Metazoa > Chordata > Aves > Passeriformes > Pachycephala > Pachycephala philippinensis. The sequence continues at coordinate 19,961 of VWZT01010614.1, read as the reverse complement.
CACGGGGAGGGCTAATTACAGTACTGCTGAGTCAAATTTCTTATGCCATTGCAACCCACAGGAACAGGTCAAAATCAAGTGTTATTCAAACCACAGTCATATCAACCTTCTGTATCAAAGTCACAATTTAAAACCGAGCAAAGAACTTAAAAGCTTAACCCATTCACAAGCCAAGTGTGATTCAGTGCGGGTGGCGAGGCAGGGTTTGTATGATCAGCTTTGAATTGTGTTTAGCTTGCATTTTAAGAAGAAACTTCAAAACTGATAACTATTGCATCAATCCGTGTAAAGACTGAGGAATGGATCGTTGCTAGGAAGATAAAGCTGTTTTTTTTCCTGTACCTATTTTCCTCATTTTGCAGGAAGCACGTAGCAGACAGCATCTCTGGCTCTCAAAATTTAAAATGATTTGCAACTGGCAGTTTTGCATACTAGATAGTTAAACAAAATATTTCTGTAAACCTGCCATTAGCATCTTAACATCTCACTTTCCAGTACAATGAAAAATTCATGTGAATTTTGTAGCTTTCATGTCGCTCAAAATGCCACTCTAACACCATGTTTATAGTGTTCAGCTCTGCAGCATGCTTATAAAACACAGCTCTGTACAGGTTTCACTGTGGGGTTTTCCCCCCACACACACTTTCTCTGGTGCTACCTGATGCTCAGAGAAGATGAAAATACGCCCAGTTAAAATAGAGAGGGATATCTTCTGAGATTTAAACATTCTCAGGGTTACTTATTACAGCTAATCAAAACATCTGCTATAAGCACCCAACAGATGCACTTTCCTACCCAACCCATCCAAAAACTGGGAGCTGGGATGAGCACAAGGCTCTGGACTGCTCTCCATGTGGAACCCCCAACATATCAAACCCTCCTCACCTCCTTTCATAAAATGGATGCTTTAAACTTCATACAGCAAACATAACTCAGACAGCAATGCAAGGAGAGGCACATGCTCCATGCCCTCACTCCCTGTGTTTGGGCAGCTCCCTTTGGGGTCCCTCTGTTCACAGCTCAGTGCAGGGTGTTGCTCTCCCCAGCCCTGACAGACACTTTTGGTGCTTCGTGGCCATTTAACTCCTCTAGAGTAGTGCTGCACAACCCCCTGGCTATCCCACACGGCTTTGCACAACACATTTGGACGATTAAAATGTAAAAATGGCTCTTTGGCTACCATTTTGCATAATTGGCAAGCAACAGAAACTACACATGGCTCGGAACAACTGGAATAGATGTATTGTACTACAATGATTTACTCAGTGATGTCAGATTAGCAATATGGATCTGTTTAAAAACACAATAATTAAGACAGGCAAAAATGAATTAATCAACTGACAATACAGTCAAAATAGTATTCCAACCAGAGAAAATAAGAGGAGGGGAAAAAAACCTTACATTGCAGATCTATTTTCTTAACTGTTTTTATGCATAAATAAAAGCCTTAAAATGTAGATGGATTGCATCCAACAGAACTACAGTAGCTAAGTGATAATGATTCAAACATTTTTCAAATAAAAGTTAAATATTTATAAGCACCCAACCACATTTCATAAATCACAAACTATTATTATTTTATTCCTGAAGCTTCCCTGGCATAGCATGTGAATTGAGTCACAGAAAGTCAGGAAGAAAAATCTCCTCTTTATGCACATGAATCAGTTACAAGAGCTGGAGCCCTCCACAGAGCAGGGCGCTCCAGTATCCCTGCATTATCCCACATATGGCCCTTCCAAGGCAATCACAACTGCAAAGCACAACTAATTCTGTATCAAAAAAACACCAAAATTTCATCCGTATATCCTCCTAATTCTTCCCCATTAGCAACACAGGGCAGGTGTTTCATTATAATGAGGAGAGGGAGGAAGGAAAAAAAAAAAATGGAAGGAAACAATAGCAGTCCTTACCTGTCAATTATCACTGGATCTGATGGAGTCTCATTTCTGTTGCCACAGCTTTTCTTGTCACAACAGCGGCTACAGAGCAAAAGCGAAAGGATTTAGTGCGACCATTACACTGTAAAATCATCATTACGAACATGGTGGGTTCAAATTGCCGGCTCGAGTTACCCTGCCGGCCCTGCCTGCAAATCAGTCAAATGTACTGGGTCACATATGGGTTAATTACAATGTTTAACTTCTTGCACAGCTGGTTAGCAACGGAAAATATAAAAAGAGAGGGGTTTCGCCCCTTTCACAAATAATAATTCAAGGATCGCCCGAAACGGGGAGAGCTGCCTATTTGCAGCCTCTTTTCCGCGGGGTTTAACAGTTGTCCCGCAGACGCTGGCACACAAAATAAGGCAGATTTTTCCCTGCTGAGCCTGGTTTTTACATTTGCTTAACGCTTGTGTTACACATCCACAAGATATTCCTGCTTCCACACAATTCCCAGCTGCCGGCAAACCTCCCCCCAAACTCCGAAAGCACAATTATTCTCCCTCTAAGAAACACTGGTGTTAATGGGGGAGCTAAAATGCAAGCACCAGCAGCAGCTTTTTATGCTCGAGCGCGCCTGTTTCCCCAAGTTTTCCGAGCATGTTAATGATCACTAATGCCAGGGAGAGCTCTGCTCCGGCGGCTGGTGCCCTGCGTCAGGTCAGATACAAAGCAGGCATGTGAAATATAAGCTCCATCTCCCAAAGCACTGCTCCATGGCTGACCTCGAGGCTGGGATTCTTTCTGAACTAAGGTGGCTCATTGTTTCCTAAGAGAAGGCAAATTGTTGGGTTTTTGATGATTCCTTGTCAGGGGTTGTTTTCCATAAGGAGGCATAAATATGTTGCAGGTGAGTTCATAGGCAAGGTACGTGTTCTTGTTCAAGGTGGGAATCCCTCCTGGTGCCTCTGGAGCTGTGGCAGGGAGCTGCCCTGCTCTTCCCACCAGCCCATCTAAACCCACAACACCAAATCACAGCCACAAAGGTCAGCAAAGCCTTTAGACTTCTCCCACCCACTCACCCCAGGGAGGAAACCCCCATCTCACAAGGAAAGCTCCTCTTTGTTGGTGTCCCTTAACAGAAAATCCCCCACTGAAGTCAAGACTTCAAGGAATAAAAAATAAAATTAAAAAATCAAGAAACTCCTGACTCTCGCAAGTCCTTCTTGGTCCCCAAGGACCTGCTGGACAAAGCCTGGGCAGCTTCAGGGCTGCAGGAACCCCATCCCATGATGGCACCACGTGTCAGGCAGTGAGGACCACCCCAGCTGCTCTCCCTGGCCAGACCTGAGCACTTCTCCCTGTTCAATAAAACTTTCTGGTCAGCCTCAACCACAACCAACCAAATCTTTGGAAACCGCAAAGTTTGTTCCCAGTGGCATCCCGGGGACCTGCATCTCCCCCAGACTTCAGCAGCTATCAGGAGGGACCACTGCTCACCCTCCCTCTCAGATGAACTATTTTCCTTTCCCCAGAAGGTGGAAGAACATCAGGGCAGGAAGACACCCTCAGAAGTGCCATGCTATATAAATAGCCCTGTTGGGAGTATGACAAAGGTTCTCTTGTGTTGCTGAACAATAGAGTGAATAATATACAGTTACCCACCAAGATTAGCAATAAAGCAACTAACCACACTAAAGATAACAAAAAAGGGGCCTTTTACAAAAACAGCCTGTTTAAACATGGCTTTAAAAAAAAAATAATAATTTTGTTTTCAAAGAGAGGAAAATACATAATTCTTCTCACCGCAAAAAGCTTCAAGGCAACTATTCAGGGCTGAAACTTTTCACAGTTAACACATGTGCGGTATCTTCATTTCGGTGGAAGTTACATTGTTTAGGATTGCCAAAAAAAACTGCTTAATTTTACAGCACAATACCACAATTGATCCACCAGAAAATGCCAGAGCCTTGGCACCCTGAAAGTACTAAAATTTAGGAAGGAATAAAATATGCTGTAGGTAAATAGTCATGGGGACGTTCAGGGGCTTTTTTGCCTATAAAAGGATTTGTCATTGGAGTGCAGCTAGAATGTGTGGGGTGAGAAAATTTACCCACAAACAAGGCAATAAAAACTGCTAATCATTTTTAAATGATTAAAATGTAATTAGAAACAGAGTTGGCACAAGTTAAGACAATGCAGTTCTTGTGACTGAAGCGAATCAGGGCTAGTCCTGACATTCTCCCAGCAGACTGGAGGGACAGAAATTGCCACACTTACTCAGGCAAAAGAAGGTTCCCAGGCTCCCAGCACGAGATGGGCAGATGCCACCATCCACACACCACCAGGCTCAGAGGTTGGAACCTTCCTGGGGCATTGACCCAGAGGGAGAGGCAGCCACAGGGGCCTGGGGACAGGGACACCTCGGTCTCACCTCCTGCCACAAGTGGGACGGAGTCAGGCACTGACCAGTGGGGACAAGCCAGCTTTAAGAGCAGGGGAAACACTTCACTGCTCATCAAGTGACCCTTAATTGGGGCAGAGCTTCCCAAAAGTGCACCCCAATAGTCCCAAGTGATAGTAGGACACTTCACTCTTGACCACAATCTGAGGGTGATGTGGAGGGGCTGCATGGCTGGCACATCCCACCATCTGATGGCTCTCTGGCATGACAGGAGGCCCTGAATGTTCCTTCATGATCTAGAGAATTATATTTTAAAATTTAGTTTGCCTTTTGTGGTTTTCCCCCCCCACAACAGCAGAATTGGAAGCCTCTTCACGCTTGTCTTTCCGTGCAGAGAATTAAAACATCACGCAGATCTTGAGTTTCAGACCTGGTTAAAAGTGCTTTTAATTCAATTTCCCTCAAAAGCTTTGGCTTTTAGTGCCTACTTAGCACTTGGAAATAAGTTCCTAAATATTCAGCGCCCTTTCTCCTTTCCCTGAAAGAATTTTAAAATTCCCAGGAGCATCTCCAAACCACTCAGAAACCCTCCAGCTCCCAGCAAGGCTCTGTGCACGAGCAGGGAATGCCAGCTCCATGCAGCCAGGAGGACGAGGACTTGTCCTTGCTGTTCTTCCATGACACCTCTCTCCAGGTGGGGCCAGGAGTCACAGCTCAGACACAACACCATGTTGGTCCACAGGAAAAGCCTACAAAAACTGATTTTTTTGGGGGGGTTTGCTTGTTTTTAAAACAAGTAGTCCTTGATAGTACGCAGCCTCCCATCATTTTCAGCCCTGCACCCCATCCCTGAGCACCCCGCTGTCGTTGCCATCCTCGTGGCTCATTCCTCACTGTCCCCATCCTGCTCCTCCCCAGGCCACCACCACCCCCAGCTTTTATTGCTGCCTTTCTCCTCACCACAACCCTCTGGGGACCTCCTGCCTTCTTGCTCCCCATCATCATCCTCCTCCTCTTCCCTTCCATGTGCTGGAAGATCTCCACCCACACCACCCGGGCCCACAGCACGAGGCCTCCTCACCCCAATGTCTGGCACCCCAAATCCCCACCCTGGCGGTGGCCAGAGCGTCCCCTGTGCCGGAGCCCTGCTTTGTGTCTCCCGGGGACAATGAACAATGAGGAATTAGGGGCCCGTGGCCAGCGCCAAGGCGACGTTCCGGCCATCGGCTGCCAGGCCCCAGCGAGTCTCCAGCGAGATTTTGGCTCAAGGTCCCAGCGAGGTGGGATCCCTCCCAGCGGTGATGCCATCAGGGCAACCCCTGCCCCAAAAATCTCCTCACCCCGGGGCATGGAGGTGCGGGACCCCCCTTGCCAAAACAGCTGTAAGGTCTTATTTTACACAGACAAAACCCATATTTTACTCCAACCCCATTCTCAGAAATCACTGAACCATTTTAGCTGAAAGTTTCCAAAGAAAGTCAGCCTGAGGCTGACACCCTGCAAAGGATATTTCAGCCAGAACAGTTTAAGTTTGGCAAAGCTGTAAGCCACTGAAGGTTTCATAATGGAAATTGTTGAGGCAATATTAACTATAGATGTCCCTCCCCACGCTGCCTACAATACTAATAAATTCCACTGAGGTTGTGAATTCTCCCCAGCTATTAACATTTTCACCAACAGTGTAGATTTTTATATCTGACAAAACACAATGAAATCCTTTGAAATAAACAGCTACCTGAAGCAAACCTCAGCTTCGCTCTCCTACCACAGCCAGGACTCTCTTATACATTTGAATTCTTTGTCTCCTCCGTGCCGTAGCTGTAGTACACTATAAATACCCAGCTTTGTCACATAAATGCAAAGTTTTATTGTGCAGTTAGCCTTGATAGAAAGCACTGCTGAAAGTTGTTTAGAAATTAAATATCTAAAACAAGCTATTTTAAAATACAGAGCCCTCACTATTTCATGTCTGAAATGAAGAAATTTCATCTTAGGGAGAGCAAGCTGTCTTTCACACCATATGGCTAATGGTAGTGCATAGCAATTAGCTGGGCTGATTAATGGGGAACAGACTCTAATTTTATGCTTATAATTGAGGCTGCATTTGCACCCCTGGTGCAAATTCAGCACATCCCAACTTCCACTTACAACAGGCAAGAAATCAAGAGAAACAGAATGGTGTGGAGAGAGAATTTTTTCCCCTCCTAGACCCCTAAAGAGCATCAGATTTGCAATTTAAAAGCGTGTTAGCAGCACAATAGATGACAGATTTGTGCAATAGGGTCAAGCGGCCTGGTAAACAAACAGCACCCTCTTACACACGTATGGGCAGCAAAGAAAATGGGGAATATCTCATATGAGCTGTAAGAAATTTGAATATGTCTCCCGCACCCCATCAGGAACACAACATTTGCCGACTACAGTCAGTTTGGGTTTTTTCTACCCCTCCACCTTACAGCCATGAAACACAAAGCAAGGACTAGCAGTAAATAAATAGGAGGAGAAGAATAAAGCTCCCGAGCCAGTGAATTTTAGGAACAAAGAAAGTGCAAAGTGCTTTAATAAAGGGAATGACTGCGCATCTTTCCATATTCCCAGAACAAAAATAATTTTGTCTCAGTCAAAGTATATTGAACGGCTGTAAATCTGTGGTGCGGGCATTTGGTCTTCTGGTTAAAACTCAACCCACTATGTAAAGTTTTAATTTACTTCTTACACTTTATGTTTCTGAAGTATCTGTAAGAAAATTAATTCATTAAAGTAGTTGATTCTAGCTCAGTGAGTTATTCCTACCACCAAACCTTGCTGGTTGAGGATCAGGAGGACACATCACTCAGGACTAATGGCAGATTCAGACCCTGACACTGAGGGTACTTGAACCTGTGCCTAATTTTACTCATGTGCCCAGTCCCACTGTTTTACTGGTCTGTTACAGCAGAAAAGTAAAAGGCACTTGAGTCTTATCAGGTCAGGGGCCTCCTTTAATATTTCCATGAATTGTTCCTGGCTAGGTATCCAGCGTGAAAGTCGTGCTAATTGGGCCAATGAATTTTAGGGCAATTACAAGTTGTCAGCATGACTGGGATTCCATTTGGACAGGCAGAAGTGGCCTGGAGTCCTCAGCAAAGCAACGAGGCTCCCAGTGGCAGCAGAGGCTCAGGCATCTCTTGGAGACACCGAGTTGCTGATTGTTCTGGAGCTGCAATGGGTTCTCTTTGGTTTCCTGGAAGAAGCCAAACCCACCGAAGGAAGCAGCCTAGAAAAACATGACATGAAAACTAAAATCCCCCAAAATCCTGCTGCAAGGAAGAATTGGAGGGGAGGCTGTGCAGGGTTTCATCCAAGCTGGCAGAGCAAGGAGAGCAGCTCCTTCTCTGCCTTCATCATGGGGTGCTACCCCCCAGCAGGGTTTTATCAGGAGGAGCTGTCAGTGGAGGACAAAACATNAAAAAAAAAAAAAAATCCACCAACAGAGAAGTTTCCATCTGAGTATTTTGTCAAAGACTCTCCCCTGCCAGGAAACCCTCATCCAAGTTTATTCTTTTAGAAGTGGGTACTAGTTTTTACCCTCAAGTTACTCCTTTTTAGTAAATGTGTTTTGTAAAAGTTACAACGCATGCAATGGCATTTTTACAGTCTTAAACCAACTGATTGTAACAATGAGCTTATGCAAGAATGCCTCGTCTTCCACCAGGGAATTATTTTCTGCCATCGAATAACATGTAACAAATGATTTTTCAGACATGCAAAAAACACCCACTAACTCTAATGAGACTGAGAGGTCAGGCTCTCTGAGGTGGCGAAGGGGTCTGTGGTAAAAAGGAAGTAGAAGAGGCTTCACCTATTTCAACCAGCCAGAACAGAGGAGGAAACAGCTGCAGAAGTTTGGGGGAGAAGATATTTGACTGAATTAAAGTCACCAACCCCAGGCAGGGCAAGAGAGCACAGGGCAGAGCCCAATCTGCATGGGGAAGTTTAAACAAAATCAAGAAGACAACATCTTTTGCATGGAGGAGCATCAGCTTCTCCGCTCCGGCCGAGTGGGGACCCCTCGTGAGCAGCAATCAGGACAAAAGAACCTCCTGACCTCACTCCTTAATGCACATCCAGAAAAAAAAACCCAAAAAATACTATTTTGTCATTTTGCCAAGGAGTTTTTGTTGGGAATTGGGGGCAGAGACGTTTATTGCTACAAGACTATAATAGACTGTTAATTTCGGTGAGGAGACCTTTTGTGGGCTACAGTGTCTAAATGAAAACCAGCAGCGTTCTGTTAAGAATAACTCTTTATAAATAATTGAAAACTAGTGTGACGACTGAGACCTTGCTGCTAATTACACACACACCGATCTGTGTTATTTTGGGATTGTTTAATGCAAGAAAGATAAATTTAAGTCCGAAAATAGCTGTAGGTTCAACCTAGATTTTGGGAGACAGATTCATCTTCTCATCACTAATTAACTGGAAGAGGGGTATTTCTTACCTGCACATTATTTCATGCGTGAGCAGAACTCGGCACATTTCTGGGTTCTTGTCTTGGCCTTCATATACTATCGCCTAGAAATAAAACACGTTTTTTAGCTGTGCATAAAGTTGAGTTTGGAGAAAATCAAAACACGTCACGGTAAGCAAAGGCTCAGCGAGTTGCAAACCACAGCCCAGACTAAAGAGAGCTGGCATCTCCACCAAACCTGCTCCAAGACCTGCAGTTGGAAAACAACACAAGCTGAGTACAGCTAAATTCCCTCCTCTCTGTTGCACATCTCTCCAGCGGTGTGTAGGATGGGTTTTTTTAGTAGTCAAGACAACCACAATTTTCTTTTCAATTCAGTATAAAATATAAACCTAATAGCATTAAAAGGAAGGGAGGAAAAAAAAAAGAAAGAAAGAAAAAAAAAAAACAGCAAGGCTTGGTATACTTTGGGTCCTATTCATTAAAAAAAAAAGACAGAAAAGAGAGAGCTCATGCATTTTTAATTACAAAAGCTGCACAGCCCAGGCGTTTTCCTGGTAGCTCCTGAGAAAGAGCCTGGGCCTGATTCTTCCCTTGAACCTCCTGATCCAGCGCTTTCCAGACAGCACCTCCGGAGTCACAGGGATATAAATAAGTGAGGAGAAGGCCCTACCAGAGCAGAGGAGACCAAAACAAACAGGGGATCAACCGACTTGAGAAATTTGACTCTGAGACAGCACAGGGAGAATCCTTTAAGCTCAAACTGTGGAAAGGCAGCGTGTTCACGTTTCAGGAGGAGTCTACGTTTGCTCCCACCAGCAGCACGGGATCGGTGTTACACACGAACTGGGTTAGTGCCCACAGCCCCTGCGGGACAGGGTTTCCATCTCAGCCCAACAGAGTCGTGTTTTCCAGCCACCCCTGGTGCTCCCAGGCACCAGACCCCAGCAGCAAAACAAGAGTGAAGTTTCCTTTGCCACAGCATCTTTTGCTGGCACTAAAGGTTTTTAAACCATTTAGGGTGCCACTCCAGAGCTGGGATGGGAGCCCCAGCCTTGGAGGGATGACCACCCCTGCATCTGAGCAACAGTGACCTTTTTAGCCTCTAAAACACAGACTTTAAAAGAAGAAATTGGGGAAAAAATTCTGCAGGTAAAAAGACATCTGAGATGGGTGTCCCTAAAGCTAATGATAAAATAGAGACTGAAACTTAAGAAGTGTGCTCCATGGATGAAACACATTTTAAGGAATGAGATCAATTTGAAATGGAAGCATGGAAAACACTGACAGAAAAATAAGTTACCTTACTATAGAATGAACTGCTTTTCCAGTCCTTACAAATGTAACCCACCAAGGGTAAGAGGTGTTGTTACGTCCAGAAGGGGCACAAATCTCAAGACACACAATGCTGAAGAAGCATGAGCTGACTCTTACACAATTTAAATGGCAACATGCAATATTAATATCATGCATTATAAAATTACTTAATAATTCCATAAATAATATCAGGAATGGGTCTGTGATACCTGTGCTAGTTTTAATTTTTTATCTTCACTTCTGCTATGCGCTTTCCCCCAAAAGCTGAAGGTCCCTGGGTTGGGGTTTTATAGCTGACAAAACAGAGGCTACCACTAATTGCCACTAATGGGCCCCGAGTCTCACCTGACTTCTGCCCCCTCTTTTCAACCAGTGAGGCACAACAGCTGTGAGCCCAGCATTGGGATAAAGGGAATGCACAGAAAGTCCCCCCAGCACAGACACCAGCAACCCCTGACCCCAGCTGGGACCCCCACCTTGAGCTACTTCCACATCAGTGCCCAAGAGAGATACCGATGGTTTGCAAGAAGCCTTGGAAAATGGAATTACACGTGTTACAGCAGGAGGTGGGACGAACTCAGAAGAGCCTCATTCCCAGCATTAAAAGGGAAGATGGGGAGAAGCTTCTTCCAGGCAAAGGCAGAGAACTGAAGTAACTGGCTGACACCTGGTGGGGTCAGTCAGCGGGGACATTGCAAAGACTCCAGAAAACCCCCGATCAGGTTCCACCTGGCAGTGGGACAGGCCAAGCAAGGAGGAAGCCCATGGTACTTCTTGGGACTTCATCAACAGTTAAAAAATAATCTCCCTCTGAGAATGCAGAGCAGGAGGGGAAAGAGCAGATCTACCCCTGAGGCCTTTAGTGGGGACAAACACCTCCAGCCCCCTGTCACCTCCAGACAATCACAGCATGACATGAGAGGAGAGAGGGCTGCTGGACTCAGCTCGTTCTTCTTATACTTTCAGTTATTAAAATAAATTTACCCAGGATGGGTTAGCTTGTCACCAGTGGAGCCAAGGAAGCGCTAGAAATGACAAACCAGAACACAAAATTTACTTTCTTTTTTCCCCCTGCCCTCTCTCCTCCTCTCCTCTTCCTGCTGCTGTGCTTACTTAACCTCCAGGTACCCGCTTAAATAACTCAACTAAATAGCAATAATGAACGGGCAGAGTCAACACTGTGGTACATAATCACCTTGTCTGTTGTGTTTAGCATCAGTGATCCCTCCTTTGCGTGCATGACATTCTTCTGCCTCCCTCCACGTTAAGGATTTGCTCCTCACTTTATTTGCATTCAATTATCGAAGTTGCACCCGTGCGCATTTTGTTTTCTCCACGCTAAACACAGCTCCTCTCGCCCCCCCTATTCCTGCAGGAATGTCTAGGAAATTCTGGGAAACAGGAGGATGAGCTGGGTTCATTTCTGAGCAGCTCATCCCCATCTCCCCACTCCCGTGTCCCAATTTACTGGTGTGAAGCGCCAACTGTTTGCCCCCATGAATGGCTGCCCGAGAGCCCAGCAGATACTCGACCGCCTCGCAAACCGCGCCGCTCTGAAGCATTAATTCTACAATTAGTTTCAAAAAGGAAACAGGAACTGCTAAAGTTTCAGATCGTTAGAGCTGCCAGAAGTATTTTTACAGGAAGGGTCTACTACGTTACTGTTGTGAAAATGTTTAACTCCCAGATTTGAAAAGCTACTCTTTTTAACAAAAGTATCTTGATTTTTCTAATAAATTACGGGGTTTTTAAGTTCAGTTTTTGGAAGAGGGTGATTGCATCGGGGTTCCCTGTTGCATTAACGTCGTCGTGATTTTGTCAAATAGGGATCACATTAATGAGAGACAAAGTGAAAGTTACAGTGCATAAACTTAGACCACAGCAGAGCTAAAAATAAGCCTGCAGATACACATCAGAGTTGCACAACAAAACACCGGCAAAGGAAATGCAAAATTATAGACTTTGGTTTTTTTTCTTTTTGTTTACTTCATGTCGATTTAACTCGGTGATGTTTCATAAGCGCTTGAAAACAGCGTTTCTTCTCCTGAACAACTTAAACGTTTCCCCACAAAATTCATCTTCCATTTTGCCAGCTGTTACTCACCCAAGTAACCTTCCTACAAGAAGTCCTAGTGAGTAACAATCACTCATGCCCAAACGGATTTCAAAATCAGGCCCCGAAAAATTAGTGTCAAAAATATAAGGCTTCCTCACTTCCATTTAAATAAAGCTGCATAAAAAGTTAAATTAAATTCAATTCACTGCTTAACAGCAAATAAAAATTACTACATCGAGCACGTCGCAGTCAAGTACGTCCAAAAATTCGTCTAAACTTTTCAGCGACGGACTTCATTATAAAAAGTAAAATAATAAAAAAATAAAAAATAAAAAGGAAGGGGGGTAATATAAAAGTCAAGGCTACGGTTCTCATTTAATCTACTTTTTCCCCAATAGACGCGGTAGGATAAAGCAATAAAAGAGTTGACAAACAAGCCGGAAAAATACAGAGACAGATTTTGTCCTTAACCATTCCTGCATAAATCCAGATTTATGCTGGTACTAGTGAGGGCAGAATCGTCTCGTGGTGTCAGTTTGCCAGTCAAGCAATCCTGCTTTCAGAACTGGACGAAAAACAATCTTGAAGGAATGAGATCATGGTCATTATATTACTCAGTTATGTCATAGCCTTGATTTTAAAAGAGTAAGAGAAGGAGAGAAATCACCAACGTGCATCTAAATCCACTTGCTTTCAGATTCCATCTGCCTCACTAAACAAAGTATCTCCCTTACAGAAATAAAAGAGAAGGGAGAACTCATTAAAATTAGGGTCTTTTCCAAAACAGAACTAAAATGATTTGGAATGACGTTTACAGCCGTACACACAGGGAGAAAATAAAATCCTGGCCCCACCGAATTCAATAGGCGCTTTGCAATTGACTTCAGATGGGCCAGAATTTCACCCAGAGAGGATTAGGCTTGTATCCACTGTATATCTACGGAGAAAATACTGTGAATTACATTTATTTGGCTTTGAATCCTTAACCCTCAATTACCCAGGGTTTTACCCCTTCCCCAGGCAAAACCTCAACTCATCCCAGGGAGGTTTATCCCGGACAAGCGGCACGGAGCTGGTCCCGGGGCGAGGACAGGGAGTTCTTGCTCTGCCTCTCAACGCGCAATTCAGGAGCATCTAATTATTTTATCCAGTCTCCCCCTGCCTTTGATTCACAGCCTGCTTATCGACGTATTCACACAAATTAAATAAATTTATCTCTCCTAATATGTTCATTTTTAATGGTTTTCAAACATTCACATGGAAACAGCTCTAGCGTAAATATCCCAGAACAAATGGCTGTATATTATACAGGAGGGAGCAGTTGGGCTGCCAGACTGGGAATGCACCAGGCCATCTGGCTCAGGCAGTCTCTCCAAAATCCTCAGCTTTGTTTTCACCCTCAGACTCCAAACAACACATTTTCCACTGTGATGAGTTTACATTTTCCCAAACACAGGTCCTGATCATGCATGCAAATTCCAAACTTCTCCATTCCTCTCTGTACAAGAAAATTAAAATCACCTGCGCTTCTGACATCTCACCAAAGGCACAAGAAAGCTGCTAAAATCTGGCGCAGTGTAAACTTTCCCCGTCACAGGGGTTAGGTTTTGTTTTATGTTTGTGTGAAATTTCTCCGAGTCTGCTGAGGCTCCTCTGAACTTATTGATAACATTTTTTTTTCCCATGCGCGTAGCTGCCAGAGAAGGGCCATGCCATGCACAGAATAGAGCTGATCAAATATCTGCAGACATCAGAGAATGACAGACAAGTCAACAGAAAAACCATTTGCATCCAGAGTTATAGCTCTGAAAAAAAAAAAGCAAAATATAAACAGGGTTTAAGTCTGAAGGAAGGATTTTTGACTCATGAGAGCTCTCAGCAATAGACAATAGCCATCGAGCAAAACTTATGATTTTTAAGATGCCTGAGCCATATTAGCATCCGTTATATCTTATGGATGAGAACGGCTGAAGGAAAAATGGGTGGGGAACAAGTATTTCAGATTTATTTCCTCCATCTTTCCTAATAGTGAAATATCTCAACTTTATGAAAATACAGCCAAAGAAACAGAAGGCATCTCTTCTCCATAAACATATTAAAATCCTTTGACTTGGATTTAAAAACTCCAGTTTTATTAGAGCAGACATATTTCACATTTTGCAGGCAATTTCAAAATGCATCATTGTTAGAGGCAGATCTTCTGCGGGAGGAGCTGCTTCTTTACGGAAAGCAACAGCTATAAAGTTTGGGGTCCTACAGGGTTTTGAGTGCATTAGGAATGCGATCCTGACATAAAATGAGGTGCCAATATAACATAAAAGAAAATCTAATTAAGCCAGTATTGACACCGAATGTTGTTACCCGAACTGGAAAGAACTTCCCTGCCACGGGAGTGATTAGTGTGTAGTATTTACAATTTTTAAGTGACGGGGACACATTTCGGGAACTCAGCGAGACCCTCGAAAGCCACGTAATTCCCATTTCACCCAGAGCTTCTGCGGGGCCACCACCAAAGGCCAAGCATGAAACCCCAAACACAACTCCAAATGATGCACTCGGAGACCAATCCTGGCTGGGTTTCCCGTTTGGGAGTCCCCCAGCCCAGGGTCCCAAGGAGTGCAGCCCAAACTCCTGTTTGGGGCAGCGCGTGCACGGCTCATCCCACAGCCCAGCTCTGCCCTGGGATGCAGCTCTCAGCACAACTCTTGGCTGCTTCAGTAGAGCCACTCTCCAGCCCCACTTCCCATCCTGTTCCTCAGCTGACAGAGAAACACACACGCACCAGGACACGGAGATCCCTCTGTTCCACCCAGGACAGGACCCTTGCTGCGAGTTCCTGAGCTGGGCACAGCCACACAAACAAATCCCTGACTCGGGCAGAGCAGGAACACACACATCTCCTCTTTAATACATACACAGCCCCCAGCACAGCCAAGCCCTGCCTACCTCCTGGTACAACACAGGCTGCTAATGGGACATTCACGTTAAATCTCTGAGCAGCAATCCTATGTAAAGAAATCCAGGTCTGATTTGAAGAAGGACTTTTATTTTACCTTACCTAACTTAATAATCCGCAACCGTACAAAACCTTGCAATTTGTAACTGTGAGACAAAGAGAATATATTTAAATCGCATGCGTCCATGTTAAAAATAATAATAATAAAAAAATGTATTAAAAAAAAAAAGCCACAGATACTTTCCTGTATGATCTGGGGAACCTAACTCATTCAAGCTTTGCTTCTGTGGGATTTTTAATTTGCCCCCAGAAACCTCAGAGTAGCTGTAATTTCAGTCTGGGAATTCACAATTATCGAGTGTGTGAATGTGCGTGTGTGAGGACTGAGCAGATACTTGCCAGCTGAAACGTGTGCGCTTCTGCAACAGTTTCATTTAAAAGTAATCATTTCATTATCCAATTTGTTCTGAGCGTCATGCATTAAAATACTACACCTTCAAGTAGACTGACAATATATATTTAACTTTCATTAAAAATTAAAGAATTTTCAGACAGTCTTTGCAATATTTAATTACAGTTTGATGATTTGAAAGTTACTTGAGAATCTTCTATATAATTCACTGTCATAAAATATAAATGATATATTCAACATTTGGGTGAGCTTCTGTCATGTGTTGTACTTCACTTCCTAATAAGCATTCAGTAACAGACGCGATCCCAACTCTGAAATAATTTCACTTTTGAAAAGAAAGAAATAAAAAAGGAGAAGAAGGAGAATTTAGCGTCTGGCCCCGGAAAAAATTCAGAGCGGCACATGCCACAGTTTTGACATGACAATGCCCTGTTTTTCATAAGCAATTATAGTCATGCCTGAAGAAACTACAGACATGAAATTAATATGTAAGCAAACATGTTTGCGTCTAAAACAGCCTTTTGCTCCCCGTTTTCTAACCTAAGCTCAGAGAGCTTTTGTTCTTAAATCCTCACTTCTCAACCCCACTGCACTTTTCCCAAAATCTGCAATTTGCACTAACTTTGTTTTTCTAAGACTTCCTGAAATCAGACAGATTTTTTTTTCTCCTCCTTCTTCATTGTGAACGTGCTTTAAAGCTACACGGTAGGTTTTACAAATAAACTGTATCTCGGGTTTTTTTTTTTCCCTTTCTCTCCAAAGACCCTCTGATGACTTGATAATAATGAGAGACCAAGAGGTCAAACAGTGCCTTAGGATGAACTCTTCATATGCAAGATGCCTTTGTTAAGAAAATTATTTTGAATCCACTGCTCTCCATGAGTTCAGGGCTCCGTTTTCAACAGGATTATGAGCAGAGGCTTCTGCATTTCCGTAACGATAGGAAAGCTATTTAAAGATAATATTTATTGATAGACTCTCTCACACGATCTACACTGAAATACACAAGCTCCAAAAGGACCAAAGAGAGTTCATATATCAGGAAGATTTTGTTACTTTTAACACAAACTAACCAATTTGTGCCTGAAAACCAGGGAATGGCAGCAAACACTTTCCAGGATTTTTTATGAAGAAGAGTATGTTGCTGCTGTTTTAATTCCTACAGGGAATGGGCTCTGTTTGGAAGTGTACAGTATAAGAGAGTTCAGACGCACAGTGGATTGTCTAGTAAAATTCACCCAAGTTCCTTTTTTCTTTTTCCTTTTTTTTTTTTTTTCTTTGCTGTTGAAAGACAGTCCTCAATAGCAGGAAAAGATGTTTTGGGACCATCAAAGAGAGTTTTGTAAAACAAACTCAGCCCTTAGAGCTTTATGTTTTGCTGTAGAAAAGAAACCCAAATACAAGCCAAGAGTTTTGTCCCTGCAGACAACATACAGCGACTGACGTTTCCCAGCAGTACAAAAAAAACCCTTAGTGTTTTTCTTAAATAAAATTTAAGAATTTTCTTTAACAAGTAAAACAGATTAGGAGGGGAAGAAACATATTTTAAGGATGAAAAGGCTCAAAAGCTATCCCAACTATTTAAAAGAAACATATTCTAAGAGAAAAATATTCTGACAGGAGCAGAAAAAAAGGCAAAGTAACAATTAAAAAAGAGGGAAAAAAAAAAAAAAGGAGAGAGAATCGATTTGCTCAGATAGTCCCTTTATAAAAATACTGGTTTTAAACAGAAAAGTATTTTTTACAGGTAGGCGCGCACGTTATTACTCTGTTTGGGAGGCTAAAGAACAGGCTTAAAATGAGGATAAATCCACTGACAAGCCCTGCTGCCCTCCCCGAGTCCAACACCGAGCTCGCCGCTGCCCGCGCCGCGATTCTGGGGGCTATTCCGACATGCGAACGTGTCGCGATAGAACCGCTCCTCCTCCGGCCAGCGGCGCCGGCGGCAGCGCCAGGAGCGGACGGACCGACAGAGCCCTGCGCCGGGGCAGCGCCTTGTGCTGGCGGCGCTCGGGGGCTGCCGGGGGCCGGAGGTTAATTCTTATTAATTAAGCGGCAAAACCATCCGCAGCCCTGACTGGGACGGCTGGAGGGTCGCCTGTATTTTCCTCCCGCAGCCCGGCGGCAGGCAGGGTCCCGCGGGGACCCCCCTCGCCGCCCCGCAGCCCGGTCTGTGCCCGCAGCGGGAGCGCGGCCGTGCCCGCGGGAGGCGGTGGCCCCGTCCTTTCCCGTCCCGTCCCGTCCCTTCCCCGCCGGGCAGAGCGGCCCCGCCGCGGGGGCGGGTTTCGCCTCTCGGGGCCGCCCCGACGGCTGCCACCCCCCTGCTCGGCGGCCGCCCCGCAGCACCCACCTGCTTGGTCATGGAGTCGATGAGTCGGACGTAGAAATCCTGCTCCGTCCTGATCCCTGAAACAAGGCAGAGGCGTGAGGAGCGGGGCCGGCCGGCGGCAGCTCGCCGGGGCTCGCCCGAGGGCTCGGGCCTGCCGGTGCCGCCCGTGTCCCGGCAGCGCCCCGGCACCGAGCGCAGGGAGCGGAGGGGA
>VWZT01010608.1:121209-156410 GCA_013397055.1 Pachycephala philippinensis | reverse complement strand
ATATTTAGAATTTCTTATCCTCCGATACCGTATATAATACAGTAGATATGGGGTTGTATTTTGAAATAAATTTTAATAATTTTTTAAAAATTATTTCTATATACATAAAGATAAGAAAAGCTACAGTTTTTTATATTTTTGGCACAAACACACCCCCTAAACTTCCAAGAATTTTTGGTCTGTAACCTCCCTTTTTTGGGAGGACCCCACCTAACCCCTCTCATACCCTAGTCACCTTCTCCTCCACTGCAGGTATTTCTCCTATGCGCCAAGCCAGAGTAAAGGAACCTCGGTTTACCCCCTTACACTTAAATGTTTCGGGGTGTTACAGACTCTTGCACGGGTATACACAGTTTGCCATCGTTTGAGTGGGAGACTTTAGGTGAGATGGCGACAGGTTGGAGGGAAACTCACAGCACTACACCAGGTATGAAGTCAGACTCAGGTTTTGATGTTCATGTGGTTTAATAAGTTAACAGATTCAGCCATTACACAGCAAGAGAATTCTTCTTCAAGATTTACAAAGGTGCAAGAACTTCATTTAGTCGTAAGTAGTTTTATTTTCATTATTAGCTACACAGTTCCAATTCTTTCCCACCTGAACCATCTGGGGTCAAAATAATCCACCCAGACAGAAAGCATCAAAGTACAAAAGAGCACACACAAGGAGGGGCACTAATTCAAATTCCGCGCGGGTATTTGGTCCAGTACCTTACAAGCAAGGAACGGTGATGTGGACCAGTCGTGCCTGTAGAATGAGCTGCGATATAACAAGTACACCTTTGCCAGAAGTTTGACCACCACTGGGACTGTTACTCTACCTCGAGACTCACCGTGACCTTGCAGTAGGGGAGGCAGGGTGGAGAGAACAGTGCAAAAAGACCACAAATGACAACCCTCCAAACACTCAAGCATCTCCACAGCTACCCAGAAATGACTTCTCCGTAGGTTTAGCAAACAATGACCCAAGAGAAGCTATCGCATCGCTAAAGCCAAAAAACGTAACAAAAACACTTGCCCTGTGCCCAGTTCTAGTCTAGAAACAGCACATGCCCGTGGTGCTCTTATATCAGTTCGAAGACGTTTTCATTACATTCCCCTCCACTGAACTTGTTCTCCACCCAAATTTAGTCAAGCTGCCTAAAACCTCACCCTCAACTGCATAAGCAGCATGAGGGTGCTTGCAGGGGCAGGAGTTGGATTTCCTTGCTCAGGTCTGCCCCTGCAGAGGTCTGTGCAAGAAATGGATATGAATGCCACAGAAGCTGGTAGGGCCGCTCTTCTGTCCCACCTATCGGCACTGTCGCCCTCAGTCACGTTGCACCGTTACCGGTATCAGCATCTAGCGAGTGTGCTCTAATTATAAGCGTGTGCAAATACACATCCACGAGTCCAATCCCTCTAGCCTCAGACATCCATCACGCTAAATCCTATGGCACTCTCAGAACACTGAGGTTTTGAGGTTCCCTTCATTTTTTCCTGTGTCCGTTTTCCACTGACTCAAGAGGATATCTCTCATGGGCCAACACCGAGGGCTTTTTTTGATGACGAGACTCTTAAAAAGCCTTTCCTAAGCATAGGGAGAAGATGTATCCAGACAGAAATATACTTACAAGCATACTTACAGCTTACAGCTAGCGTAAATCTATTTTCTTCAGAGAAGTAAAAATACACAACATAGGTAAATTCTAGTAAACCTGTTCAGCCAAAATAGAAAAAAAACAAGCAAAACCCCCCTGACAAAACTCACAAACAAACAAAAAAACCCCAACAAACCAAAAAATCCTCCAAGCAAACAAAAAAACAAAACAAAACAAAACAAACAAACAAAAAAAAATCCAACCAAAACAAAAAAAAAAACACCAAACCAAAACAATCCCAACAAAATGCCTACTTTGGCTTCATTTACAAGTTACTGTTTCTGCTTGTGCAGCCAGTAGCAAAACACAGCATTTGGAACGCAGGCCCTCATATGCAGGTTGAACTCCTTCAGAAGCCTCCGTGCATTCAAGCCCACCACTCTGCTGTTCCTCTTCCACCATATATTTGGTCAAGGACCAATTTCACAAGGTGCAAATAGTGAGCCTACCCTGAGACAACAATCTGCCAACTGCAGATCATCTGAGCTTAAAAAGTTTGACGGTGGCCTGTGCCATTCATGGAGTTGCTCTGTGGTCCCTAGCATTACGAAATGCCACAGAGCCCACAGCAGCACCCAGGTGAGGGCACAGGTATCTGGAAGGAGTTAAACAGGGAAGGGAGATTTCAAATAGCATTTCTTCTGTCCTAAAGCCAGACACATAAGTGGGGATTAAATACAAAAGAGGTTTCTTAAAGCAGCAATTCTACAGGGGGAAATTCCCGGGGACTTAGTCTTTGCAGCTTCTGGAGAACAAAACCCTATGTGACCTTCCCTTTCCATCCGAGAAGATTAGGATAGAAGAATTGTTTCTCACACCAATAATCACACCTCCACCACGAGGCAGATTCATTACCATTCATGCCTTTAAGAAACCAGGAGAGTCACCTGTGCTCACATAGTCAGGACTAACAAAAGGAGTACCTACTGCTTGGGGGATGAAAACATGCCTGCGGGCCAGAAAGCAAGCCTTGTTCAGCTAAGAAGAAGAAGAAGGATCAACACGGTTAATAAGGAACGCATCAGAACCAAAAGATTTCCAATGCACACAGCAGAGCCATGCCCTGCTATCCCTCTGTTCCTCAAACCGCACTTCAGCCAAACACCCTGAAAAACCACCTGCACTTACAAAGAAGGTTCAGAAGAAGATAAAAGGTTACAATATCAGTCCTATGCTGTACAACTCTGAGAAGCAACAAAATGTCAGAGAATACATCTCTAGGAAACACAAGCAGATGTAGGACTTAATGTTTGGGGATGCGCTCTGTCAGCACTTGACAACATCCCTTTCCTTTGCAAGCTGTCTAACCAGATACAGATTTGCAGCACAATTTACTGCCTGTGGTAAAAAACACTGCTAAAAATTCAAGGGAAGATACGCCCCTACTGGCATGCTTCCACTGTGCCGTTCATTCTGCCAAGCACAGTGCAGGCGTCTTCTGCCACATCAAGTTCAAAATCAAAAACAGTACCTCCACTGCAAGTCATCGACAGGCATAGCCTGAAGCCAACAAACCAGGAACAAAACAGGAAAGCCACAGACATATGACAGGAACTGCCCATTTAATTTGGCTAGAAAGGGTCCCCAGTTCCGTTTTACTCCCTTTCCTATCACCTCCTCCTCCAAGCCAGACCAAAATATGCTGGTCAAGAACCTAGGTATGTGTTTGTCAGACACAAACCTTGCCTTTCCTGTCTCCAGCCTCCAGTGACAAGGACAACACTGGCTAGCCCTCACAGCCCTCCTTGTGTACATGAGCCTCAGATCCCTGACTCCGAAGAACAGTGGTTACCCTCGGTGCTCACCTCCAGCCACTCCACACCAAGACAGCTCAAGATGCTCTTACAGTTTAAAAAGAACACAGGACTATCAAACGGGACTCGCGGCAGGTCTTTGATTAACCCACAACTGAAGAGCCGCAAGCTCTTCTACCAGCATTTCTAATGCAAGGCTTCACAGCATCCCACTACAGAAGTGGTACTGTCTGGGTTCAAACCTTCGAGGTTTAATGCCTTGAAATAGTGTTAAAACAAATAAATAAAATCCAAAAATGAAACATGAAGTACTGTCGTAGCTGCAAGTCATAGAGGGGATGGCGCAAACGAGAATGACAGACTGAAACCAAACTCCAAGACTTTGGGAACAAGGCTGTGCCTGAGAAGGACAGTACTGCATGTGACAGCACCACACCAACCCAGCAAAAGAAGGCTATGTCAAACTGGTGGCTGAATTGCTACAGGCAAGCCACAGATAGCCAAGTTCCAACAGCACTGTAGCGCAAACCAGTCACTCGCATCAAGGAAAATGATCCTCAGCGAGAAACAGTGAGTTCTCTGACATCCACAGCGCATGGAAGTGCAAACAAAGCCACAGTGCCATGTGGACAAGGAAAGAAACAAAGGAGAAAAGACATAACAGAGCTTGGGGACGACAAAGACTCCCAGACCAAAACAGATGTAGAGGTTCCTGATCAGCCAGCTGGACCAATACGATTATTCAGATTCATACATGCCCAATCACGTGAGGAATTGGCAGGAAAAACAGCCGAGAGTCCCTCCTGCTAGCACACACTGGCACTTTCAATTACTGGTAACTCTGGCCTTCCTTACCTGCACAAACATGCAAGAAACAGCCGCCTGCAAATCCTTTTGCAGCAGCATACTGAACACGTTCTGGTCTTTGGAAATGGCACACTGCAGCAGTATCAGCAAGTCAAGGTCTGTCCTTCCAAGAAACATGTTTTATGCACGCCACCAAGAGAACTGCTTTTTCAGTTGGTAGCATCCTGCGTAAGGGAGGGCAACAGACACCACCACAGGAGGTACTCTAACGGAAGAGCAGAGCTAGAGAATCCAGTCCGGCCTGGGAAACAGCTCTTCTGTGAGGTTTTTCCTCCCCTCTGTCCCAGCTCCTTAACTCGACAACCCACAGGGGAGCAGGAGCTTTCTCTCAAACCAGGCATGTTGACAGGGCATGAGCGTTTCTCCAAACAGCATTGCTGTGTGCCATCTGAAGGGAACTTCTGGGGATATTATAGATAAAATGTGCATGGGCCAGGAGACCGAACAACTGTTTCTCTAGAAGAACAGTCTCCTCCTGCACAAGCATTCTATTTTCCCCTGTACGCCTCTCCCTCTGCAAATACCCGCTGCAGAAATGTCCTCTGTTTGAACGGGGTGGATCGTGTTTGCAAGAAGAAAGGAAATGCAATCCAGAAAGATTCCTTCTACTAGAGGAAACGCATCAGTGAAAACATGTAAACTCTTGCCTCTTTCTGCCATGTGCTTTCAGGCTCCCCATCAGACTGCCTTTCACTACATTCCTTGCCTTCTTCCTTACCATCCATCCCCAGCATGGTGCCAGTCCTTGGCACGAGAACCACGAGACTGGACGCTCTGCAGGTCCGGAAGACAGCCTGGCAGCCTTTTGGCAACATCCCCAACCACCCCCAAGAGTAAGGGATCTGCTCATACAATAGCTGGTGTGTGCATTCAGTACAGGCCCCTCCCTGTTCAAGAACACAGATGTGGAAGGAGGGCTGTGTCACAGGGTGTTTGCACAGGATGGCAGAACTGACAACACTGACCAGGCATTCTTGAGAGGGCTCAGGCTTCTACGAGAACTTGTGCAGTGCAGTGGTTAAAACTTCCTTCTTCTTAAAGACTTCTTCCTTCACCAACACCGCACAGAAAACAGGAGCTCCTCAGTGCTGTCTGAACCAGAGACTGTTCCAACGGCAGAGCCAGATGGAGGACCACAACTCTGACAGCTGACAGCTGTCTTCTGACAGCTCTCAGCCCAGGAATACATCACCCTGCAGTGCACCTCACGTTACAGCCTCTGCACCACGCACAAGCAATAATAGTGTTTAGATCATCAGTGACTGCATCATTCTCTCTCACTACAAGAGCTGCGTGAGGCTACATCCCACACTTCCCAGCAATGTAGCTAACCCAGTAGTTTCTTGATTTTAACCCTGAAGGCTGCCACTTGAGAGACCTGCCCCCTGTTTCTGTGAGGCACCTGACGATGCCAGACAGCTACACAGATGGAGTCACTTCTGCAGTTCCTGGGACCACCAAGGGGGATTAGCATGCCACCTGAATTTTCTGGGAGAGCACAGTGGGGTGCAACAATCAGAGAAGGCTAAGCCAAGGCAAAACCTAAGTCCTGGGTTTGCCACTTGCGCTCCCCAAATGGAGTAAAGCACTGGGGTGTCTTCCCTCAGCCAAGGTTGGAAAGAACTGGACTGCAAGTCACAGATACCATAGAGTGGGAAGACAAGAGACTAGAAAACAACCTCTGAGAAATCTTTCTGATGGGCTTCTCCCTCCTTCAGTTCTCACCTGCTGATGTGTTGTCACTACCTTTGGGTTTGGATTTAGACTTGAAGGAGAAGCGTTTGATGAGGCGGTGAGAGAAGCTACCAGTTTTCTTTCTGGTGGTAGAGTTGGCAGTGACATTGGACAAGTCATCGTGTGACTGGCTCAGGCCCGCTTCCTTCTGCTTGGTCCTTCTCCGGAAAATGAGCTTGGTACCACTCCGAAGAAAGCTAACTGCAGAGGCGGGAAGGAGACAGAAACCATGATAGCATCCTGCAGTGGTGAGTTTCAGGGTCAATAACACACCCAGCCATTCTCGCATATGCAGCAGTCCTCTTCCACGCTGAGCGGCAGAAGTACATGACAGGTTGGCTAATCCCAGCATCCAAATGCAAGGCAAAGTCTCGATTCGTGACAGACTGCAACGTCAACAAGCTGCCTCACTAAACATTCCGTCCCATGTCCCCTCTGCATAAACTTCCTCTTACACAACATACTCCCCTCAGTGGAAGAGTGCAGAATTTTAAATGAAAGCTAAGACTCATATGAATGGAAAACAAGCGAGAACATCTGAATCTGAAGACCCTGAGAGGATCATACAAGAGGGAAAAGGCCTCTCAGACCAGCCTGTCTCAAGGGCACACGGATTAACTTTGTCATCGGGCGCCTGGAACAACTGCCTGAGTTTTCATGACAAGCCCAGTCTGGAGGCAAATAACGCAAATGGCTCCTTACGACTCACACAAGCAGGAGAAGATGGAGATGCCGATTGCTCTCAATCTCAAACGGATCAGAAGGACACATCCAAAACCTGCACCCCACGTAACACTTCTACGTATTTCCCACGTAATACTTCTACGGTATTTCCTACAGAGGGGGTTTGCTTTCCATTTTCCCTCTCTTCCCCACCTGCCAGGTCTCTCAAGAATCTGGGTCACACATCCTTCTACCCACTGACATGCAAAAAAAGGGGCCTCCACAGCTCAAACCATACCTGGCTGTAACAGGGTACAACTCCCCAAAATTTGTCCCACTCTAATATTCTGAGCAATCAAGATCTTGATTTGCATTTCTTTATGTAAGTCGGTAGCAGAAAAATCCAAGATGTGCCATCCACCTAACTGACAAATGTGTGGAAAGGCCAGGACAGCAGCTAGGTTGGGGCAGGCCCACTCCATCGTTTAAAAGAAGCGACTTTGTATGGACATCTTACAGTATGACAGGTCAGAGGCACTGGCTGCTACGAAACTAAGAGAGAAAGAAGGAGGGCAGTCAAGACCCATACAATCCACATTGCTGGGCGGCCTCCATTTCCACACCACAGGTGGCCAGATTCAGAGGAGAAATCATTATTTACGGACATGCGCCTGATCTGTGGACCTGGAGGCCAGGGAGAGAAAAGGGGTTCTCTAGAATACACAGGCTGCACAGGCTTCCCATCTAAGAGAGCACTGAAACTCAAAAGGCTACAGGAATCAGACACCTACAAATGGAGGCATTTGGAATCACTCCAGTGGAAAAACCACAAGAGAAAGGCAGGCTCTTCTGGGCTCCATCAGAAGCTGCTCTTTGCTGTGCTGAAAGGTGGCTGCAGACCCCATGCTTGGGTGGGGAACTTGGATGTCACTTTGTCCTCATGTACAGCTAATGTTACAGGCTCATGTTCGCTACCATCTAACAGCTCATCCTTACCTTTGTGATCTTTCAAGCTCCTGGTCTCAAGGGCTCCCGTGGAGCCAGTTTCAGACTCAACATCTTCCACCGATGGTCTTTCAGAGGTGTCTGATCGCGTTGTCTCATCCAGTTCCTGACTGTCCCTTTGTCCCAATGGTGACGCTTCCAGTGGCCGTGACAATTCAGTAGAATCGTGCATCCGCTCAGCTGTGCCCTCTGCCTCAGAGTCCCCATACGCTGTGGCCTCCAGGGATGCAGCATAACCCAGAGAAAGTGCCATTTCGTCTTGAGCAATAGGTACCTGAAGGGGGGTTAGAAGGGCAGACAGACATGAAGACAGAATCAAAAGAATTGCATTCATCTCCCTACTTTCATCTACACCTACATATGGATGACCCAGTTCAGATCATCAGTGCTAGATAGTACCGATGCACAATTATCACTCTTTGGCTGAAATATACTGGAACATGGCTGATTACAAAGCATTCTGCTGCACGTCCCTCACTCCCATAGCCAAGTTCAAGGAGAATTCCTTATATTCTCCACGAGGTTCAAAACCAGCTATGGCAGTCACCTCCCTTTCTGCAGCTGCCCATTGTGAACTCCCACCAGCAGCTGCCCTGCAGACTGGCAAGGTACCTTTTAATGCTCAGTGGGAAGCAGCGAAAGGCTTCTGATGAGCCAGTCATCTCTGCTGGAACCTTCCCACACTGGTCCCTCTAGGACAGGTTACTTTCACGCACGCATCCCTAAAAACAACCTCCCAGATTGGAAATGCAGCTCCTAACTACCAGAGACCTTGGACACTCCTGAGATGATCAGTGTACTACGTTTTGTTGGTGTCTTCTTGACGGTCTTGTTATTCGCCTCAGTTAGCTGCCTGATTGCTGTCTCGGCCACCGGATCCAAGCCATTGGGCATATGGCTATCCCCTGAGCACAAGAAAAATACCGATGCTTGGAGTAGCAACCTTCAGCAGAGGCAAAAGGTAGCTCGCTGTCTGCGATGCTTGTAATAGGCAATTTACACGCACACGAACGTAGTTTCCCCACCCAGAATTTATTACAGACTTGTCCAAATAAACCAAAGGAAGCTCTGTATAGCTAGCTCTTGGCTTTTTTAGGTACCTGGAAAGTTTCATTCCCCACCAGGCATATCGTTAAAATGCTCCCCACTCCCCCTCCACTCCAAGAAGACTTCCAAAGGCTCCCAATAGTTTGCTTTGGCAGCAAACTGCCAAAATGGCTGCAGTGCTCTGTTCCAGACACAATCAGAGCCCCAAGTGCAGGATGAGCGAAGTTCTTTGGGTCCAGATAGACCGGAAGTTCTTGTCAAGCAAGGAAACGCTCATAGTCACTGACTGGATGGTCAAAAGAGAATGTCTTTTACCTGCCCACAACCCACCACCAGCCTTCTGCCCCCACCTTCACTCAGGCACTTGGACGTCTCTGAAGCAGAAAATGCAAATGAGTCCAGGGAACCACACTCAGACTGCCGCTTTCTAAAACAGGCTAAGGAACACAGTTATTTCAGGAAGAGCCTCAAATTTCCAAGCACTTACAGCTACTGCTGGGCAAGTGGCCATGAGGACAGCCAGTCTCCGAAAGCACTGTTGTCTTCTTTTCACTCACTTCCACCTTGGAGGGCGACCTCGATGGTGAGTCTTCACAGCAAAAGAGACACAGAGATGCCAGTAAGTGGAGACGAAGCTTACACAACTATGCTATCATATTGTGCCCCCTACACACAACCCCAAAAAGCCTCAAGTGAGCATTCGGAGAGCCTGCAAGGCTGGCTCTTTAAGGCTTTGTGGCAACAAAGCAGTAAGAAGCCTACTGGGAAAAAATCAGAATCACAGAATGGTTTGGCTTGGAAGGGACCTTAAAGACCACGTAGTTCCAACCAGCCTGCCACTAGACCAGGTTGCTCAGGGCCCCATTCAGCCTGATCTTGAACACTTCCAGGGATGGGGCAGCTATGGCTTTCCTGGGCCACCTGTGCCGGTGCCTCACCACCCTCAGAGGAAAAAATTTCTTCCTAATGGCTAATATAAATCTACCCTCCTTCAGCTTAAAGCCATTCCCCCTCATCTTATCACTGCATGCCCTTGTAAAAAATCCCTCTTCGGCCTTCTTGTAAGCCCCCTTTTAGGTACTGGAAGGCTGCTTGCTATAATGTCTCCCCAGAGCCTTCTCTTCTCTGGGGAGACTTTCCTCACAGGGAGGTGTTCCAGCTATGTGACCAGTTTAGTGGCCCTCCTCTGCACTCACTCCAACAGGTCCATGTCTTTCACATGTTGGGGGGCCGCAAGGCTGGACACAGTACTCAAGGAGTCTCACAAGAGCAGAGCAGAGGGGGAGAATCACCTCTCTCGACCTGCTGGCCACACGTTTTTTGATGCAGCCCAGAATATGGTTGCCTTTCTGGGCTGCAGTCCTGTGAAGCAGACACACAGCAATACCTCATTCATGTCATTTCCCAGCCCCACCTCTTGGACTATCCAGCACCACATTCACCAGGACACCAGACCGCAAGCAGCAACAACCCCTAGTAAGCAAGGTCAATGTGCTTTTGGCTCCACATTCAGTACATTCAAGCGTAACTTCTTTAGCCGTGAGGAAACTAGAGAAAGCAGTTAGCCTGACATCACACAGAGGTTATGTGGCACCATATGCATTAGACCTCCCACCGCCAAAAGGGTGTGAGAGAGGCTCGTCCCTACCTCACCTCCCCCCAGACACAGAGCTGCATCAGTTCTCTCTCCTAGGGCTACACAAGAGTTTCCAGCCAGCCACAAAGACGCTAAGGGAACAGCAAGGATGCCTGTGCTCGGACCCACACACCAGAAGCAATACGTAAAGCGTGAGCCTGAAATAACCAGATGTGATGGCTAAACAGTTTTGCTACTGCCTTCGTGAGCAGCCGTGGGAATATCGCAGCTAAGTTTGTGCTGCCATAGCAGCCACCTGTACAATACACCTGCTGCTGCGCAGCCTCACCCAGTTTGCAGTCTGCCTTGGGCCGGGACTGAATTGTGGTGACAGTAGTCACGATGGTGCCATCAGGCATGATGGTCCGGTCCATCTCCACCTTCTTAGTGGGGGTGATGCTGGTTCGCAGAGATGCGGCGTGCTGAGCATTCAAAGATGCAGGAGACTCCTGGAACAGCAGCTATAAAGAGTAAAGCACTGCTCAGAGAGGTTCTCTTCTTTCCAGATGGAAAGGCCAGCACGTTTGGGCAACAAAAGCTAGGGCTCTGGGCACCAAGGAGCCATCCCCAATACAGTATCAGTTCAACAGCAGGAGGCTCAGGGACTGATGGTCAGGTGACACCCACCCCTCCAAGGCATAAGGGTCTGCTAGTCCTCTACGCCAAGCTCAGGTCCAAACATGTGTGTCTCCAGCTAGAGGCTCACATCACGAAGGCTTCCAGAACATGCGTGTGTGCAGAGCTTGTGGGATCGTGAGCTCACCTCCAACGTAATGGTAGCTTCAGCTGTCAGTGACTGTCCAGCTCCCGGGGCCAGTGAGCAGACCTGTCTCCCAGATGGTTGTTTGCCCAAAGAATCAATCAAAAGTGTGGCATATGCCAGCAGCACATCTGCAAGAAGGGAGAGAAAAAATGAAACACTTCACGTGACCTCAGCACCTCAGACATCTCCAAGGTAACCCCTGCTTTTGGGAAGCAGCCCTATGGGCCAACACAGCATATCCCCACAACTCCACTAACTCCCAGGTTCAAGAGGGAGAAGGGGCAGGCAGTGCTCCTCCGCTCCTCTTTAACAATCCAGGAATCAACTGCCTTAAAAAGGTGACCGTGGTGTGGCCTCCACCAAAAACAGATACTGCAGTTAGTCCCTGACTGAGTACAAATGAACCGTTACGAGCCTTATGCAAAGCTCTCCTAATACACGACGGAAAATCCCGCATGCCTCTCCCTGCGGAGAATGGAGACGGGCAGGTCACGGGAATGTCCTGATTCAAGGTCAGACCCAGACCACTTTGGTAAGAAGAACAAATCCCAGAGTTACTTCACACTGTCAGAAGCTCACATAAAGCTAAACATGAAAAATCCTTAGCAGAATTCATCACACATTGTACAGATATAGAACTACCATGGACTTAAAGCACAGTAAGTCCCTTAGACATTTTTGCCTCCCCATCTTATGGCTGCCCATACTCACTTCCCCCTCTGTCGCTGCTCCCCAGCACCTGTAGTTTCAGTTCTTTGCTTCTAGGTCCCAATTCCCTGTTGAAACCAAAGATGGGCTGGTGTTAGGCACTCTTTTCTAAGTGGCCATGGAGCAAACAACCTCATTCTGTATCTTCCCTCCCTCAAATGCCTCATCACCCTCTCCAAAGTTTCAGTAGCATGCACTACTGTGGAGCACACAACTAGAGCATCAAACTACAGAAATGAGAACTCTGGTTCGTGTACCCTGCAGAGCTGTGTAGGCTGCCAGTGGAAGTTGAGAGGGCAATCTCTCTGGAAGGCTGTTTATGCTACAGCCCTACTGGCCCTGCTGCTCCTACAATCAGCATTTCTGCCCACCCAGTTAAAACACAGAGTGTCCAGGGAAGCGAGAAATACGTATGCAAGCTGGGACCAATTGCTGGATTTAGCAGTCCAGCACGGGGGCAGCGCAAACGGACACTGGCCCATGGTGCAGACTTCACCTCTGCACATCAGTTACTGCAGCACGGTAAAGATACCTAGAGACTGTGCCAGTCCACCTACACTGTGCCAGCCAGAAGGAGAGCAGACACTTACAGAAAGAACTCGTCATTCCACTCCATCTCTCCTGCAGCACTGACACAGCCACCTGTCATCGGCCTCGTCCACTTCTGCTGCGGAGGGCTGTCTAGCTCTGCCACACAGCGTATCTCCCCAACTCCTGCAACAGACAGACAGAGGGCACATGTGCACTCGTCAACAAGAGGCAGTGGTCCATCAGGCACACGTCCCTCTTTTCCATTCAAACCCACCCAAAACATCCACTCGTTCCAATCTCACCACCTGCACACTTGCCCCTGTGGATCAGCAATGTTTTCACGCTTACCTCCCTTCCCCTGGCAGCCCAAGTTCAGCACTCGAAGATTCCGGATCAACAGCTTAGAACCCAGAGGGGCTGCTGCTACTCCGGACAGGGACTCTCGAGTCAACTTATTGCTGGGTACCTGAGGAATGATGAGAGCGAGACTGATACCTTTATCGTTCACTCACCAGCAGACAGCAGCAAGATGCATTGTCATTGTATCTATTAAGTAGCTCCTTACACCAACACAGGGGAATACGCACAAAGCCATAGAGAGCTGCTGCAGGTTTCCCAAGCTATTGACCTCCAGCAGGCCCTCGTGTTATTTCAGATGGGAAGTTTAAGGCAGACAGAAAAGGAGACAGGCAAGAACAAGTCTGCTGGCTACCAGACGGTCAACTGACAATGACAAACCATGGACCATTCCATGCCTGCAAAGGCTGCTCTGGACAGAGCCTTGGTGTTCAGAGCAAGGGAGACTGCCAAAATAGAGATGCACCTCACGCGGTCCAGCTCCACAAGTACATGACCGACGATCAGCATTCAAGAAAAAACGTGGAAGGAACTGCCCTTGGGAGCAATTTCTATTTATCCCTATGCACCACATCACAGTACCCAAACTCCTGTGACAGTGCAGGCCAAGATTCAGCTGTCGCCCAGAAGTGAGACTCAACCCTTGGATTCCTGCCTGAGCCTCAGCCCTCAGAAGTGTCTTGGGGCCTGTGCTCGAGGCACAAGAATGACAGGAGGAGAGTGACTTACCACACTGGCTCCAGTGGTGCAGGCTATCAAATTCACCATCATGGCTGGCTTCGTGCTGACAACGGTATCCTCGATCAGATCCTTTATAGTGGACAGATCCGCTCTCCCTTCATCCTTCTCTCCGCAAATCAAGAGGAAATGCAGGAAAGTAACAAAAAAAAAAGGACACAGTTACAGCTCCACCTGCCTCTCAAGCCTCTAATACGCTACACACAGTCATTCTCCCAGTAATAACCTCCCAGATACTCGCTCTCCTCAGTGCTTAAAGCTTCCGCATAGCAGCTGCAGGCAAATGCAAACTTTCTAAATGAGACAAACTAAGCCTCTACCTCTGTAGACTATCTGGTGTAAATTTTTACAATACAGATTTTACAGTTTGTCACATGCTCACCACCTCGGGAGATGGTGCTACCACACTTTTGGGAAAACAGCCAAATTCCTATATCGACTCAGGATAAAGTAACAAAGGTGTCAATAAAACAACAAATCAACCAACCTATGTGGATCATGGAAGTGCAAGTACACCCACATTCCGTTCATTAAACTTCTAACCCATGGGTTCCCCACATTAATCTCTTAAATCTTAACTAATCCCTTTAAAAAAACCCAACCAAACATAACCAACAAAACCAAACCAACACAACAACAACCAAACACCACCTCACACAAAGAAAAGAGCGGCAACCCAGCTCATTTTGCAGCTCTACATCTGACAACAGCAGGAGGAACCTACATAGACAGAAAGCCCTCAATAGATACTGGTACCACGTCAGCCCTCGAGGATGCTGTTGTGACACAGCTGAGCTAGTATCAATTCCAGGGTGAAAGAATCTCCTCCACTGCCCTAAAGGGCCGTGACAGTGAGTTGCCAACCTTCCTCCTCCACAGCAGCCTGCCTTCTAGGTGTTTCTGCTCCTTCCTCCCTTGCTCCACTCAAAGTCAGCCTCCCACCGTCAGCCACTCACCTCAGGAAGTTCAAGTCGCGGAAGAACCAAAAGGTCCAGGTCTGGTCTGTCCTTGAATGACCATGACACCAGGAGACCCTCATTCTGTATCTCCTCCAAGTGGATCTCCACCTGGACTCAGAACAAACATCCACAGTCAGGAACTGTTTCTGTTTACATCAGGTGATTTTTGCCCCATTCCAAATTCAGCAATTTAAAGGCCCTCACACCAGTGCAACAGTAAAACACAGAACATAAGAACACAAGTGCTCCTAGGATCCTACAGGATGAAGCAGCTGCAGAAGCCTCACTGCTCCATAGTGAGATCTGGCTTCCTCACTGCTGTTGGATTCCCAGGCACCATTGGAGGGAAAAATGATTCATTATTCCTTTTACTGAAGAAAAAGCCTGCAGTACAATCCAAAAGTGCCCAACTGGGCACCAACACATAAGATATTTACTGAGCTACATCAACTAACCATTGCCAAATGTAACCATAATCATTTATAAGTTAGCAATGCACCTCTAGGAGATGATCCTCAGGCTGAAGACCCGTCCAGGTCACCAGGTCACGAGAGAAACAAAACCACATTCCAGAGAATCAAATCCAGCCAGAAGGTAACTATGGAGTTACCACCCATTGTGATTTCAGAGCTTCTTTGCTGGAAGAAGCATCTCTGTTATTCAACACACAGAAAAAGCTGTATCGTGCTCTTGTGAATGTAATAAAGGGAACGGAAAAGCAAACTACTCCTCATCACAGATTTCTTTTTCACGCCCACTACCAGGACACCATACTTTCACATATCCACAGGACATACCCTTCCCTTTCCATTATGCCATGAGGGGAATTGAATTCTCTGGACTTCTCGCTTCTTAAATACCCACTTAAGAACACAGTACAGAATGCTGCCATGTCTCAAAACTCTCTGGAATTTCTTACAACTATGTTTCTGAAACATAGCTCTAGCCAAAATCTGCAAATGAAGACTCAGAAAACAAGATTCTGCGTGCAGATGGGGAATATTTGCCAGCTCACCAAATGTCAGTGACCGCACGCTGATTCTTCCAGCCCGAGGCCTTTATTTGCACTGAACCAGGTCCTCCTTCCTCGATCAGTGTGGGACTAGATGAAGGAGTAAGGTCAATGTCTAATTTCTTATAAACCTTACCTGAGCCTGCAGCACAGCCAAAGTGACATGATATGTGTCCACAGAAACAGCAACTGGGGACTGCTGAGTAACAGAGACAGGAAATTTCACAGCTTCAGCTGACAGATGGCAGCACAGCACCTAAAAAGAAAAAGAAAAGATGAGTTTATATCCCAGCAAGAGGCAGTCGTGTTATTCTCACCAAGTTCCACGCTGCAAACCTGCCACTTCAGACCCTGTACTGTGACAAGAGCTCTCTTCTGCTCTCCACTCTAGGGCCCTGATGCTTGGGTTCAGCATTCATATACCCCGGCTCCACCAACACATCTTCCCTCACAGAGCTCACTGATGTGCAGCTCCAGAACCTCCAAACAGGAGGCAGGCCTCCAAACAGACCTCACCCAAAACCTCCCTGGTTCCACCATCTCAATCACAAAGGCCTCAGCAGTCTCTGTAGAACTGAGAACAGAACTCTGTAGAACACCATCAATGGAGAAACCCCACACTGTACAATTCAGAACAGCAAAGCCTTACCATGCTGTGGTCTGACTGTCCCTTGCATGTCACACAACTTATATTTGCGGCTTGTGGTAACTGAGGACCCTCTTCAAAGGTGATCTGCACTGAACTCTACAAAGAGAAAACTCTGTTAGTTCCCAATAGTCAGAGCAGCCCACATAGTTTCAAAGAGGATGAATGATGTGGGGCCCCAGAGATGCTACGGTCTGTTTCCACAAATCCAGTCAGCACCCAGAACCATCGCATACTGCAATTCTACCCACCTTGGCTTGTCCATACAGAGAAAGGAAACAAGGTGTCCAACTAAGGCTTGAATTCACAAACACTATGTTAATTTCAGACAGGTGAACCCAAATGAGGATGGAAGATTGTTCTGGATAACAGTCAACCATAGGTCGAGTGCGTTATCCCTTCTTCATTGCAGAAGTTTCGCTGTTTCTTCGCGCGCGCGCCCTGTCTCTCTCTCCCCTCTATATACTAATCCTACTCCAAGGAAAAAGAATACCAAACCACCACCACCAAAAACAAAGACACACACACCCCCACTAAATAAACAATTAACCAAATCCACATCCTCAGCATATGGTACATCAGCTCCTGTGCTCAACTTGTTCCTTTTTTTCTGACTCTCTTCTGGTTTCTTAGATTACAATCTTCACTGTCATCTTGAGGATCTCCCTGTATTTCAAGACCAGTTCTGTACAGAGAACCCTTCTCAAGAAATATAAGACCAAGGCAAAGAGTCTGAGAGCATCCCTCCACAAAACCTAGCCCTCAAAGATTCTGTCTGCTCACAGAAAGAGAGGGACAAAAAGAGAGAGGCAGAGAAAGCAGGAAATCTGGGCACTATGACATGACCATCTGCCAAGCTGATTGCATTTTAGGGCCAGAACAACCAAAAGAGATTACAGAGGTGCAAGCCACATTCCTCTCAAGCAAATGAGACTCTGCGCTGCCACCTCCGTGCTACAGACAGACCCAAGTGAGGGGCAGAAAAGGCTCTGGGACACTAATCTGACAGGCATAAATACTACAACCTGAAGAACTGCTTGCCCACCAAAAACTAGTCCAGATGCATGCCCTCCTTCTAACACAAACACAAAGCAGCTGTCCCAGTGATGAAACTGAGCATGGATAACCAGTATTGGAGCACTCCCTGATGTTTCATATTAGTAATGCCTGCTGTTTCCTTTTCTCACAAGCCTCCTCCACCAGAGCCATGTATTCACTCACGTGGGTCAGTCCAAAATATCAAATCACCTTTTTCTCTCTGTGACCATAATCTCTGCCCAATGACTCAAGTATTTCATCATCAGCAGCAAGCTACTCCAGGTTCTTCCCAACACCTCACAGTCTCACCAAACTGGGAGACACCGGTCGACTTCAAAAGAACTCGCTGCTCAGCCTGCTCGGAATGATCCACATGCACAAGGTTGCATGAATCTATATATCCTCCAAGGCATGGAGAAAACATAGCAGAAAATATAAAATGAGGAGGGCAGCATGCACTTGAGAGGCAACACAACTCCTTTCAAGTCTTTGCTCCATTTTAAGGCAAGAGAATTGTAATCCCAACAGGAAATATTAAATGTTAGCAGCTGTTATTTCAAGATCTACAAATGTGACACCTTGTGACTGAAGCTGCTCTCTCAAGTACCAGGGATGAGAATGAGACACGGCTGGAAAGTGGACTGACCCTCACCTGCCCACTCCTGGCCGCCTCAGACCACACTCCTAGCACAATCCACTCAAATTCACATGCTGGCATGCTCCAACCACCAATGCACTCCCACAAATCTCCTACCACATACGTTACGTACTCGTGTTCGCTGTGATACAGAAACACAAGGACAGGTGTGCAAATCTGAACCTGAACAAGATTAGGACGTATTCTTTTAAAATTCAATAAGCTGAAAGAAGCCATGCAGAAAGAACAAACCGCAGAAGAAAACAGACTATCAAGACATAAGCAACCAAGGAGCATTCCTGCAGGACTCTGGAAAGCTAGCCTCCCACTATTATCCTTCTATGGCAAACCACAAGACCTTTACCCCAGTTTCAGCCTTCTCCTTTCCCATTCTTGGGACTACGCACAAAGGAAAAAGACAGCTTTGATGTCTTTGACATCACAGGATGTCAAAGACAGCTCTTGAACAGGCAATTGAGACAGCAATCCACAGTAGTTTCCTAGCCATTCCAACAAGGCCTGTGGAAGAGGGCTTATGAATCTGAGGGCTGAGATCCTCCACCATTCTGCATCCACATTGAGAGCCTGATGTATTTGCAGTCATCCGCTCTTGCCAAACAATTCCTCTATCAAACCCAGTATTACAGACCTGAATTTCCTTATGCCTTTTTGTCAGTCGACACAGCTAAAATGAAAAAAATGTGACAGCAAAATGAGATAAGTATACCTGGGAGAAAATGAAATTGCTAGCTTCTAAGCATAAATCTATCCCAGACTGCCCTTGGGACTTAAAAGGGGAGATGGAGTGGAGTCAGACTGGGAGCAGGGAAAGAGCAGCCATCAGCTGCAACAAGTGCCATCAGGCCTTACATCCCATCCCTTAACCGGACACAAGAATAAATTTGTAGAAGACAGGGACTGGAGGGTGAGGGGGCTACAAGGCAATGCTTTTTATGGCAACGCTAGTGTACTTGCAATGACAGAACTGCCATCAGTTCTAAGCTGAAAACTACAATGCACTGCAAAAAAACATGCAGCTCCTCCATCAAGACCTCAGCAGACGGCAGGAGTATCCTTTATGCAACTTCATTACAAAAACAAAACAAAGAAATCCCTAACATACACCCAGCCCAGAACAAGTCTCCTGCACTGTGGTCTTCCAAAGGTGCACATGAAATACACACCAAAAACTGTGGCCAACCTGAGGCTGACTTCCCCTAACTGTACCGAGCTCTCTTATTATTTGGCAGCCACCTAGTTCGCTTGAAGACATAATTCCTTAGGACAAGGAAAAGTTACTCAGCCTTGCAACATGTTAGCAAAGTTCCAACAACTGAGACTAATAAAATAGTCTTACTTCTTCTACTGATGCTACAGGGTGTAAAGTGAGGTGGAGTCCTCACGGTAGAGTTCCTTGGCAAAATGCATCTCACAAAATTTCAAAGTGCTAACTAAAAGCCGAGAGGCTCATTTTCAGTTGTTTAATTGCCTGTCTAAGCGATACCTCAAAAACAACTGCATTATAAAATACAGTTGTGAGTCTAGGCCTAATGCTGCAAAGCAGTAACTTTCTATATAGATCTCAAAGTTTAGATGTGACTGAAAACTTCATGTAATTATTTTAACACCACCTTTAGCGTATCTCCGTGGCTTTGCATTACTCGGATTCAGGGACCACACCAAGTCTTCTATCTCCATCCTCCACTGAAGTTTGTACGACTTCTCCTACATGTCCAAAGGAATTTACGTCTCTTAATTCCAAGGAGGAAACACTGGCAAAAACATAACTGTTCTCTCTCAGTTAGACTCAATCAATTATTTAAGCCCATTTCATGAGCACTGGGAAGCTGAATGATGGAATTCTATAGCTCAAAGGCAAGGCATTGGCAGGAACGGGTTGCCTGAGGGCAGAAGAGTCTAAGATGGAGGTTTTTTTCACAGGTAAACACATACAAGCAGTTTAATTGTTTCCTAGTTAAACAGATATAAGCACCTCCAGGTAAGTCCCGATCTCATCCAGAATCTCATGTAAGGCAAAGTCGTCCAGGACAACTCCCAGACCCC
Source organism: Pachycephala philippinensis (assembly GCA_013397055.1). Taxonomy (NCBI): domain Eukaryota; kingdom Metazoa; phylum Chordata; class Aves; order Passeriformes; genus Pachycephala; species Pachycephala philippinensis. The sequence goes on along the minus strand of VWZT01010608.1, from coordinate 136,611 downwards.
GCTTCAGATAACAGCTTTCAGACCCAGCAACTCACTGAGGCAATGCTGCTTTCTGAGTAGACATGCTCCAGACAAGGAGCAGCTGCAGCAGAAACTGAAGTGCGGCCCTCCAGGGGCCTCCATGCCATTTCAGCCACCAGCTAATCTTCCCTTTACAAGGAGTCCCAAATTCTGGAACTTGTAAATCCAGGTCATTTGGTGAGATTCTGAGTAATTCTACACATGACAGAAAAGTACGGCATATCAGATATGGGAAACTAGTGACACTTTGACGACGATGACTATTGCATTTTGGTAAGAGGGGCATGGAACCAGAGGCTGAGTTTCTACCGGGGAAGCAGGGAAGCACTATGCCCTACGGGGGAAGGCACTTCACGCTGAATCTAGCCTAGAATTTGTCACTTTGTCAAAAGGGGAGATACTTTTCCTGTCTTGCTGGAAAACACAAAAGTTTGCATCATGTTCTTCAAGACTTTAACGGCCTTTTCTGCAAACATGTTAGCTTCATGCTAACCTTTTTTAGCTCTTGGTTTTCCTATATAACTTAACAGAAAGGCAACCCCTTCCCACTCACACGACAGAAAAAAAAAGGAGATTGCAATAGACTTTGGACCACCGTTTCTGTGGGCATTAAGTCCCTGCCTTGCAGGCAACACAAGCTATAACGCAATTATTTCCACATGGAAGCATCAAGTCATATTCTCCTTCGTGAACTTCAAAACTACAGATAGTACAACGGTAATACTAGAGATTAAAGAAAATAAATACCAGAAAATTTCGAAGAGATTGCTGTGAAAACATCAGTGACTACAGCACTGCCCCAACCCGCGTTAAATTACGCGCGGTAACCCACTCCGCCCTTTCCGCGCTCGCACAGCGCAGCGCACTCCCGCGCAGGCCGAACTGAGCCGCCCGCAAGGCTCCCGGTGCCTAACGGCTCCTCCGGCCGGAGCGCCCTGCGGGAAAAGGCTGTTCCGGCACCCGCGAACAAAGAGCAGGCGGGCGGGCCCGCCTCACGTCGCTGCTGCTCCCCCCGCCCGGGCCCTGCCGTACCCCGTGCCGGCGCGCCTGGCTGTTGAGAGCTCGCACCCAAGCTCGCTGCCACTGCTCCCGTAGGCACCTGAGGGCGAGAAGCGCCGCGAGCAGCGCCCGCGCCCCGGCCTCCTCCGCCACCGCCCCGCGCCGCTGTGGCGCTCGCAGGGCCGTGGACCGCCAGTATTGCAGCAGCCAGGCCGCCACGGTGAGCAGCGAGGCGGCGAAGNGCCTCTTTCCTTCCGGTGCGGCGGAGCGCGCGCGCCTCCCGCGGCCCGGCGGAGCCGCCCGAGCCGTGCCGCACCCACCGCCCCCTGCTCCGCCCCGTGCCTGCGGGCAGGCTGTGCCACCCGGTCTGAACGGCCGGGAGACCTCACGGCTGCTGTCGCGAGCCTTTTCTTCTGGTGGACTGAAACAGGAGCACAGCTGCGATCTGAAAGCCCAGCTCCCCACCGGCTTTCCGAGCTCCGATTAACGACGCTTTTCTCATGTCACGCTCTTTTCTGCTGGGAGTGTCTGCCCCGTTCCCACCAGGCACGCAGGACACACCACCAAGACGGAACCGTTCCGTTCGTCTGCTCCCGACTGTGCCACTCTCGCTGTGGAGGGCAAGTAACGCAAATTTTTATCACCTCCCGACAGTCAGAACCCAATGTAGCAGCAGCCGGTTGGTGGCGATTCCTCGGTGTTACAGCTTCAGGGCCTCTGACCAGATGTGCTCCCCTGCACCTTTGTGCTGTGCTTTCTTCCTCAGCAGTACCATGTGCCCGCCTCAAAGTTTAAAATTTACAAAATCACTTTTGCGTATGTTCAACAGACAGCAGAACACAGGTGACCTCACAACACAGCAGCAGCTCTCTAGGTGGCCACAAAGCCATCAGAAAAATCAGATAAAGCCATCAGAAACTATTTCAGGTTGCCACCCAGGTGCAGGGCACGTAAAAGCTCTTACTGCTACCGGATTTTCTGCTGCCTCTCGCCTCTGCTCATCGACTCACACCTGAATGAGCAGAACTGTGCACGAACATTGAGCCTATCCTGCCTTCTCCTCCCCATCCCACCAAAATACCCCGAGGGCCCAACAGATTCCCCGTCAATCGAAAATCTCCAGTCGGGTGTTTTACTGAATTTTCCCAACATGTGAGGGAACACGTGAGGAAACGAACCCGACGGCCGCTCCGCTCTCGCGCATTCTGCACCCCGGTAACCTGGCTCCCCGCCCCGTCGGCCGGCGGTGACTGCACTGGCCGGGGCTCGCCAGCAGCGGCCGGCAACAGCCGCTCCTCAGACCTCGGCAAAAGCCCTCCACGGAGTCTCACCCGCTCCCCGCACGGGAGGAAGTGACGTACATGTGAGGGGGGGGAAGGCGGCCATGGCTGTTGCGGGCGTTGCGGGGCGGAGTCCGTGGAGGGACCGCCCCCGGGCGAACGCTGCTGCCGGCGCGGAGCTCTGGAGGAGCCCCGCGGAGGAAGAGGAGCCTCGCGGAGGAGGAGGAGCACCGAGGCGCTTAGCGCCGGGGACAAGCGCATCCCCACGCCCTCAGCGCGGCCGAAATCGCTACCGATCCCGGCCGTTGTCTGAGCAGAGCCGCCGTGCCGGCAGGAAGCTCATGCCGGGGCCAAAGATGGCGCCCCTGCCCCCGATAGGCTGCGAGGGCCCCGCGCATCCGGCGCCGCCCTTGTAGCAGCCGGCCGGAAAGGCGGTGGGCAGCGCCCCCGCCCGGACTCGCTCCGCACCCTTGGCAGGGGCAGCGCCCGCCGCGGCCATGGCGGCTTGGCCCGCCGTGCCCCTCCTCATCAACCTCGGCGGGTCGCTGCTGGGCTTCGCGGCCACGCTCACGCTGATCCCGGCCTTCACGGACCGCTTCCTCGCCGCACGGCTCTTCGGGGAGGACCTCAACAAGACCTCACGGCGGCCCGTGTGAGTAGCGCTGCGCCCCGGAGCTGCCCCGCGGGGCCGGCCCGGGCCCGGCTGACCTCCCGCTCTACCTTCCTTCCAGCCCCGAAGCACAGGGCGTGATCAGCGGTGCCGTGTTCCTGATCATCCTCTTCTGCTTCATCCCCGTACCCTTCGTAAGATGTTTTGTGGAGGAGCAGTGCGCGGCCTTTCCTCACGACGAGGTGAGGTTCGTTTAGTCCTGCAAGCGTGGCAGGCAGGGGCAGGGAGTGGCCACCGGTGACCGGGGTCCTGTTCTCTGTCCTGCAGTTCGTGGAGCTCATCGGTTCGCTCCTTGCCATCTGCTGCATGATTTTCCTGGGCTTTGCAGATGACGTTCTGAACCTGCGCTGGCGCCACAAGTTGCTTCTTCCTACTATGGCTTCCCTCCCGCTGCTCATGGTTTACTTCACCAACTTTGGGAACACGACCATTGTGGTGCCTAAGCCCTTCCGGGTGCTGCTGGGCATGCACTTGGACCTGGGTAAGTTATGAATCACCAGAAGCCATCATCCACGTGGCAAGCAATCAGTGGAAGGGATCACCTGAAGCACTTTGTGCTGCAGAGGGAGCAGCCTAAGGATTTGCTTAAATAACCAGTAAGAGAGTGGCACCCCACCCACTAAACATTAGGCTGGAAAGAACATCCAGAAACCCAGCACACATTCTGCTGTGCATAGACAGGCATGAATCATTTTCCAACGATCCTGGCAATAAAGGTGAGTACCACGTGCACACAGCACAAGGCTGCTAACACCAGGATGTTAGAAAGACAGAAACAGCACTACAGCTGGCTGCCATGTCACAGCAGTTTGCTGCAGCCACAGTGCTGTACGTACATGTACACATGATGGCCAACTCATAAGAGAGGAAGCAATCTATTTGTAAGCTACCACTATCAGAACTCACTGAGATTGTTAGGTAATAGGTTGTTGTATAAAGCAGGAAGTGAGACCTTCAGTGAATTGGTCTAGGGCCTGCTTTGCCTCCAAATACTAAAGCATTGGCTTGCTCTGCTCTGCAGGTATCCTCTACTATGTGTACATGGGTATGCTAGCAGTGTTCTGCACTAATGCCATCAACATTCTCGCCGGAATTAATGGAATTGAAGCAGGACAGTCGCTGGTGATAGCTGCTTCTATTATTGTATTCAATATCATAGAGTTAAATGGTAAGGACAATAACAAATTTGTGGGCACAAGAAGCACAAAGGGAGATTAAATCCTAGATTTGAATAGCTGGTATTACCAAAAATGAACCAGTCTTATCATATCACAAACACATGTCTTTCTTTTTTCTATAGGGGATTATCGAGATGATCACATTTTTTCTCTCTACTTCATGATTCCCTTTTTTTTTACCACGCTGGGCCTATTTTACCACAACTGGTAAGAGGATGGACATTCAGACTTTGTTTGGAAGCATCCTTTCCCTCTAGTTTCTCCCTTTTCAAACAAACAAAACCACTTAACGTTGTGCAGGTGGGAGGCTGGAGTGTAGACAGCCAGAACCAAGAGCACAAAACAACGGACCAGTAGCTTTTCTTTTTATTAGAACAATTGCAGTCACACCAGCTCACCCAAACACACAGAATACACTCTCTCCCGTGCCTCACTGGCTGTCTTTTCATACCATATTCTCTGCAAGTCAGATGGTGGGTCCCAGTCCTGCAGTTCTTGAATAAATACCTGCAATTGTTTTTACTGTGTAGAGCTGCTGCAAAGCCCCATTGGCCCCTAACCTGCGATGTGGGCCTACATTCCGTGGTTATAAATAGCCATTTTCATGGCAATAACAATCATGACAGATCTTTGCTTTTCTCCTCCATGGATTGCAGGTACCCATCACGAGTGTTTGTTGGGGACACCTTCTGCTACTTTGCTGGCATGACCTTTGCTGTGGTGGGGATCTTGGGACACTTCAGCAAAACAATGCTGCTTTTTTTCATCCCACAAGTGCTCAACTTCCTCTATTCATTGCCTCAACTCCTCCACGTCATTCCTTGTCCCCGTCACCGGCTACCGAGGTAATATACCAAGTGACCTATAGTGGTACCATAGGTTGTGTCTTTTACCTCCAATACCAGCTGAGAAAGGTGGTGGAAGGTGCTCTTTTTAAAAGCCATTGAAGTATGTTTTCTCTTTATAAGATAGCAGCTCACTCTGCCAGCTACAGTCAAGTCATATTGTAGAGGTTTGTCAAAGAAGTGAACTTTTCTGACCAGCCCACCCCTCAGATACAGAATTATTTTTACCAAGGTTCGAACAAGATGATTCTAACCTACAAGACTGAGAGAAATTGACACAGGCTGCTTTTAATGCTGTGGCAGTGGGATCTGCTAAGATTTCATAGTAGCAAGCATTCTGTAGCACTATGCCATGTCAGCAATTGTCTCTGTAGATGTTAGATTCTACTTTATTCTTTAAACTAGACAGCATTATGTATATATTGGGGGTGCAATGGGAAGGAGTCTCCTCTGCCCCATTTGCGGGGCTAGATAGCAGCAGCTCTCGTTAAGTGCGTCAGGTTATCCCTGTTCCTTCCACCACTGGATTGCTTTCTCAGCTGTGGATCTAAGTCTGCTTACAAAGTGATCTCTCCGTCTCTTTGTTGTATCTGGACTAAATTTTAAATGTTTGTTTTAGGCTTAACCCTAGTACAGGGAAGTTGGAGATGAGCTACTCCAAATTCAAAACTAAGAGCCTCTCTGCCCTGGGAACAAACATTCTAAAGGTAATATGTGGAAAACATTCAAAATTCAGATGCATTTTGAGGCAGTCATCAAGTGCAAGAGAAAGAGGATGGGAGAAAATGCAGAACTCCTGGGTTCAGTAGTTATTGCCTGGCTCAAATCTGAAAGAAAGTCTGTTATCATCCCTCACAGTCACTCAATTGTGTTAATAATCAGTCTTTCAGAATAACCACATATAGAAATGCCCCAGGACGATCATAAGTCTGTCCTGTCTTTTCAGTAAGAGCACAAGCCAGATTTCAGGGATAGTACAGCAAAAGGGCTCTTAAGCAAGACTAGCCAGTGAGCACCAAACATACCTGGTGAAATAGTGTACAATATTTCTTTCCTCAGGTAGTCAAGATCTTGCACATAGTAGATGTGAGGAGTGGAACAGATGAAGATGGCGAATACACTGAATGCAATAATATGACACTTATTAATTTTGTCATAAAGCTGATTGGACCCACCCACGAGCGAAATCTCACTCTCCTGTTGCTACTCATTCAGGTCAGACAAAGGGTTCCTCCGGTAGAAAGATTTGCTCTGCAATAGAAACAGATCCAAGTCCGTCTCAAGAGTTTTAAGGGGAAAGGGGCAAGTAAAATATCATGCTCTTCACACAAGGTGCAGTTGAGCTGTGGAACTTGGGGAGAATAAGAGGCTTACACACCTCAAGGAGGAAACAAACTCACACACACCTCCATGTTCATTGAGAGCTTATAGAAACAAAGTCCATAGGTTAGCTTAAGAAGATTCCCAAGGCACAACTCACTGGTTGCAAGAAAAACATGAGGACACCAGAGTGCCTTGTCACTCTGACCCAATACAGCCTTTTGGTATGGTCCTGTTTTTCAGTAATACCAAGTAACAGTCTCAGTTATCGCCGACAAGGGGTCTTGTGTAAGTATGGCACGTGCCTCAGCAGTCCCTCAGTCTGAGTGGGATGCGGGAGTCTTTTGAAGCCACTTGGAGCACTAGGATATGCTTCACAGATACTGCCACTACCTCTACTGAGCATGTGAATTCTTGAGCATAGTGTAGTAGAAACACCACTTTTGGAAAGGCCTGCATTGGTTAACTGCCCACAATAAAATCCTTTCTTTCATCTTCAGATTTAAGATAAAAAATTCTTACTAGGAAAGAGACACTTAGCCAAATTCCAGTTTGGGAGGAAGGACTTTAAACAAAAGCCTGTTGAACAGGGCTCAGGCAGATGGCATTGGGGATGGGAGAAGACAGGAAGTACGTAGCACTTACCTTAATCCCAGTCACAGCAGAGAAGTCCTGACAGCACCTTATTGTAAGGATGCTGAATTTCAGCTTTGACATAAGGTATTTTCCATTACAAACCATCAGGTTTATGTTATAATACAGGCTACTTACGGGGAAAAGAGTTATTCCCAAACATTCATCTCATCCACATGTTCTCAGAATGGCACATGGAGAAATCCCCCACTGATACCTAAAATCCTCAGAGAAAGAAACAAGGTCTTTGGATAGACTTTTGCCATTTATCTTCCTACACCTAAAAAGAATACAGCCTTTCTGTTGCTGTTCTATGAAACGAGGCATGCTGGAAAGATTAGCAAATGGTTGGAAAGGAGGACTCTGATACCCTGTAAACCATTTGACAGTATAATGTTTCTGTTATCTGATTTCTACCTAGGTCCTTGGCAGCATGATTGCATTTTCGATCCGGTACCAACTAGTGCGCTTGTTTTATGATGTCTGACTGGACTGTCAGGAGCAAGGGAAAGAGTTCTGCCTGCCAGTCCATTTTCTCCAATTGCTTGACCAAATGATTCAACTGATCTTACTCCAGCCCTCTGAGCATCTCAGAATACCTGTCAAAACGCAAGCAACTGCTTTGCGTGGGCTAATTTTGAACTGGTTTGGGGGTTTTTTTTGTGCACCAAAGGCTTTTGTCCAATTCTGCTGATAAAAAAAGATTCACTGCTACTTGGATATCATTGTTACTAGGAATACCTTTTAGAGGGGAAGCAAATGACAGCACTTAAGGAAAGTGGGAAAGATGGAATCTCTAACAATGATATTACTGTTCACCAAAAGAGCAAACAGCAACTTTAATTTCAGTGAGACTTTGTAGAGCAGAATAAGTAAACCAGACTCCGCTCCTGGCTTCTTCAATCCTGTTTTTGGTCCGTGGACACAGAATGACATGTTATAACCCATACTCAAAACTCAGAGTGCTCCAAGAATAAAATAATTCATGGTACCCTTCCCCCTGCAGTGCTTTGCCTCAACAGTATTGACATGCAGTGAAACTAGGTTATATGATCCATCTCCGGCTTTCTACCCTGTTGGGCAACTGACCATTTCTACAAAAGACTCCCTCCTTTTTTATGGCTACTGGGAATGTTCCTGAGGATGAGCTTTTAATTCTGAACATTTTTATTGTCTACCTTCCTCCGTGGAAGAGGACACATCTGGAACAGGCTAGCAGAGTAAGGATCACCATGTTCGTGCCTTAACAGGGTATCAGTAAAACCCTGAGATTAACATGGAACTAAGACCCTGCAGACTGCCAATTCCTTTTCCTCAAATACAAATAATTATTTGTGTAGCAGTATCTAGCACCATAGTTCAACACAGAATTGCTATCTAACCGACAGAAAAACAGAACAGCCACTGGAGTACCAGGTTATAGAGTCTTTGCAAGAGTAATGGTAGTGAAAAGTGAAATAATGCAACAGTGGAAAACAGGGATGCTGACGTGGGTGAGACTAGAAATTGCCCAGTCCGGTATTCTGATAGATGGAAGGGCACCACACTTCCACACATCCAAGTCCAGCTAGTAACAAGGCTCAGAATGTATTTCCAGGAGGCAAAAATGCCTGTGTCCAGCGGCATTAATCAACACAGAAAACTTGGAGCACTCAAGCATGAATGGTACGAGTGGCCGAATCCCTTTCCTCCTCTCCAGCCAATTAGTTTGTAAGTATACAAAGTTTGTATAGTTTGTACTATACTAGTAGTGTATATTCATTAACACAAACACACAAACATTATGAAAGCGTTCCGTACGTGGCCTTAAACCCTCAGTCTATCCAGTAACTAGCTGCTGGATTACCTGGCATCTGGGCATATGAATAGAGAGAAATTAATCTCTCTGCTAGCTGATCTAGGAATGTGGCCTTCCAATAGGCACTTCTCTGGCAGCCACCCCATTTTCCCCAGTAAGGTGGCTTAGCCCTACCTCTATTAAGCATCCTGCTGACCCTGATCTCTCCCATATCTGGTTCTGGGCTCCAAAGCCCATTATCCTACTTGCTCTCTGGTCTGGCTCCTTCCCTAGCCTTCACACACACTTGCATTCCACCTGGTCCTGGTCCCTCCCTGCATGTGCTGTGGTCTTCCCAGCTGCTGGAACCACTGGCTCCTCTGATCTGTGACCTAATGCCAGTTGCTGGCACTTAGACTTCCAGATATACATAAGCACACGGGATAGACAGTCCGCTCACTCTGGGAAACAAACGTGCAAGTTGGGTTAAGTAAGGCAGCACAGACTGCTGAGATAATTCTTCCTGATCAGCAACGTGTTAAAACACTACCACTTTACTTGCTTTTATTTTTCCTTCAATGTTCCCATGTTTTTTCCTCCCAGGTCACTTTGACTCCTTCCTCTCCTTTGGTGCTTCTCTTAATATACCCATATTATAAACCCATAATATATCTCAAACATTCCCACAATTCCCTAAAAAGGATCTCATGGCAGGTTTTCACATCCCCAAACGCTCTTCCCCCCATGTGCCACCCTAAGGCAAGTGCCCCTACAGACAAGCATACCTCTCAGGTATCCCGGGAGACCCTCTGCCTCACTGGATGGAAGCCAGGCGCAGGGACTGACTCCACCCCTCAAAAAGCTCTGGGAGCCGGGACGAGCGGAGGGGGGCGAGCCCGCAATTGCGCATGCTCGCTGAGGGCCGGCGACAGGGCGACAGCATACCAACAGCCTCCGCATTGTTGAAATTTGGCTCCTCGCTTCCCGATTGGCGACCAGTCAGCAAAAGCTTCTTCCGGCAGACGCCTTCCGGCAGCTAGGGGCGGTGGCGCCGTCCAATGAGCTGAAGCCTACGTGGCGGGAGGTTATAAAAATTACAAGCACGGAATGCCCAGCCCCTCTTCCCCCCGACGGCCATAGCAAGTGCGAGTTCTGCAGTGGAACGATGTGCGGCCGTGGCAAGAGCGGTGGTAAAGCCCGTGCTAAGGCTAAGTCTCACTCGACCCGGGCTAGGCTGCAGTTCCCGACAGGGCGGGTTCATCGGCTGCTGAGGCGCGGGCATTTTGCGAAGCGGGTGGCGACTGCTGCTCCCGTGTACCTGGCCGCTGTGCCTGGACCTGGCTAGCGACGTGGCATGTGAGAGCAAGAAAACGCACATCAACCCCCGTCCCATAATGCTAGCAATACGAAACGACGACGAGCTCAACAAGCTGTTACTGTTACCATCACGCAGGGCGGCGTCCTGCCCTACATCCAGCCCGCGCTGCTGCCCAGGAAGACTGGTGCCGGCGGCAAGAAGGGACACAGGAAGCCGTCGCAGGAGTACTAGGCCAGCTGGCCCTCCCTCTTCCGGAGAACTGCGATCCGCAGAGGAGGGAAGGGGACGAGAGGCCTGGCCGGCGGCGGTGGCTGCGGGAGGGGGTGGGAACAGGAACCGGCCCGAGGCCAGTCAAAAACTGAATGCGAGAGCTACTCGATAAGGACCCGTAATTTACCTCTTACTTTACTTCTGTTACATTCAGTGCGCGTTGCCTAGAAAATAAAACTGCTTTATTTACAGAACAGCACCCCAAGACGTTGCCGTTTCAGTGTTTCTACAAGGCACTTTGCTCCTAAATTGAATTAAACACTTAAAGACTTTTATTTTATTTTTAATTTTTCCTTATATATAACAGCTACTGCCGACAGGGGCCTCCAGAGAAGGGGCTTGACCTGGGGGGGATTGCAAAAATTGTTGACAATACTTCAAAGAGACACCTAAAAATTTAGAGAAATGTGGAGAGGGATGAAAATTCTGAAGAGCAGAAACTACTCAAGTTAGTTGACTTAATATTTCAGGTTTATTGCACCCAAACGTCAGGTAAGACTGGTGTGAACGTTGAAATAAATCCCTCCAGAGGATCATGATGTACCTGCAGAGACTTGTAGCTAGAGTTGTAGCACTTCTGCTGGCCACACCCCAGGTTCAGCGGGCATCATTGAGCTGCCTTGCCACGCTAAGGATATGCTTTGCTCCCTTGCTCAGAAGTAAACTAGCTAGTTCAACACCCAGGTTCTCTGCAGCTTCCTGGGCCTGACCAGGAACATTCTTGGCCGTGATGCCAACATGCTGCACGTCATCATTCGGTCCATCTTCATTCTGCAAATATAAACACCTCAAAATAAGGCAGCAGGAAAATAGTGGGCAAGGAATTAAGACACCCATGAAACAGGGTAAAATCTAGTCTGAGGCCTCAAGAAATGCGTGCTATTACAGCTTACAATAAACCAGACCAAATGTAATCTATTTCTAAAGGTCTGCATTTTGTCATTTAGCTTCAGGTTTGAATTTTGAAGCCACTACAGTTCACGTACCTGATGGGGATAAGTAACACTGGTCTGCATGGTCTCCTTCAGGCTATCAGATCCATCCAAGCTGTAGACTGCTCCTGTCAAATATAACTTGGAAAAACATAGAGAATGGATTAATACCACATTAACAAACAAACAGCCAACTACTCCCTCTTTAAAAAAACCCACCCAATATACAAAGCTAAGTCTGGAGGGAAAGGCTTTTGTCATGCAGTGGGATCAGATGAACCGCAGTACAATACAAGTATAAGAAAAGTAATCCCTTTTAGGGAAGATGTGACTCCTCAAGGAAAAGGCTGAACTTTTTTCTAGTTTCCCACCTCCTTAATCACACTCCATTGTCTAAAACCAGGTTTAGTAGGGTCAGAAGCAATACTTTCAGATCTCAGGACAACACTGAATAAGCAGCAGGGGTGGAGGGAGGAATCTGGTATGTATTATAAGGGAATTTTCTGAAAGACAGCTTCAGTAGCCAGACCCATTCTTGTACTCCTGCTTTGGACACAAACACAAGAGGGTCAAGTCAGGAGACTATCTGCCCTAACTGGCTATAAAGATACCTGCTGAAATTATCTTCAGGAAAATATTAGGGAACATGCGCACACTTGGAATAGGTTTTCAGAAATAATCCATAAAAAATATGAAGTACTCCTCACCTGGCCATCCTTCAGCAGGGTGTTGACAGCAACAGGGACGCTACATCCACCCTCCTGAAACACAAAGCAGCTGATACTGAGGCTCTTACCTGACACATTCAAAGCAGAGGCCTCTGAAACGTTTAGGCTGCACACAACCCTGCCCATCACTCTTCAGGCCCTTTTCTATTCAGAAGTACTCTCCTTTGCAGTTTTAGAGAAACGTAACAGATTTCCCGTACTATGGCATCAAGTCAACTAGCAGATATCGGTATTTACTGCTGCAGGCAGAGCAAGGATGCCAGACCTACCAAACGCTTCATAAAGGCTCTCTCAGCAATGCAGCACAACACAGTGTCTGCATCATGCAGGGCAGATACCATATTCAGTATCTCTTGGTCTTTGGCACGAACTTCCACTGCTAAGGCACCCTAGAAGAAATATGCAACAAAATATAATAATTCTTCAACTTCATGCATCTGCATGTGCACTCGGCATTGATCATGAAACAGAAATCAGAGGCTCAGACCCTTTTCACTAAGGGAGCAATGTTTACAGAAATGAATTACAATACACTCCACTGGCTGCAGAGTTATCCTACAGTAGCTGCTATAAACAGAAGATCACGACTTATTCAGCCCAAGTGTTAAAGATCATGCTGCCACCCCAAACCATTCTAGAACTCTGCATGGTACCTGATAAATGCATGATCAAAATCACTTTTTCAGACTGAATGTGCAGATTTGTCACTTGCAAACACTAACACATCAGCAGCTCTGGTTTAGTAGGTTTGATACTAGCAGGGCAATCCTGCATAAACTCAGACATGCAGCCAGCATGGACTGGAACAGATTGCCCACCTAGAAACACGAGCACTAAAAATGTGCTCCAAGACAGGTGTTTCAGCTCCACCCTGCAAGAGTCAGGGCACTGTGCACAAAGAAGGGAGCATCACAGAGCAAAGACACAGCAGTGGCTTTGCACAGTTATCCTGGTGCAGCATAATACTGACGCTGCCAGAACCCGCCCCATGTCTGCCATGTTGCCCCCCTGTAGCTGTGCACACATCACCTTTCCCATTTATTGTTTTTCTATTATGGATAGAAATCATCCCCTACCACACTGGGTAGGAGAGCAGACCCCCATTCTTCTAACAAGCTGTGCCTAAAACAGTGTAACAGCTGACAAAAAGATCTAAGTACTTTTCTGGTAACCAAGACTGAGAAGTCTTCAGCACACTTAACTACTCAGATATATTGTACTGCTGCTGGCTTTCAGTGCCCTTTAAGCACGGCTTAAGGAACAAAAGTTGTAAAGTACCTGTCCAACAGCATACAGACAATCTTCAGGGCCTAGGAGCTGGAAGAAAGTAAAATCAAGTGTTAACTCAAGTTGCACTGTTCAGAATATAGGAAACAAGAGCCAGATTCCCAATACCAAATGATTTCACGTCAGACCAAAGAAATATCACCTCTCCCTTACCATGCCTCAGTGTTTCCACCACTAAAGTGAGATAATGCACTTTCCATCAACTGGAGTGTAACACTTTGTGAATTGGCTAATCACTAAAATCTGTCTTGCACACTGCTGCGTTGCTAGACATAAGTGCTGTGTTGATCAGATTACAAACTGCTACTGAACCATGGAAAGCTGAACATGAAAAATTTCTGTATGAAGAAAAAAAGCAACCAACCAAAAAACCCAACCACTTCTTCCTGAAGTGCTTCAAATAAAAGCTAACATGGCAACGGAGTCAGCAGACTGCATGCTTATCTTGGACATGACAGCCACAAGGTCTGAAAGGCAAACAGTTGGTAGTTCAGCAGAGAATGGTGTTTCCAGCTTTGCTGCGCCTCACCTGGCCAATGCGATTTTCCCAGCCCATTCTCTTCAGCCCAGCAGCAGCCAGGACAATGGCACTGAAGTCTTCCTTCTCATCTAGCTTCTTTAAGCGGGTATTTAAGTTTCCTCTCTGCAGAAGTGATTAAGCAAGCATAGAAACAGCAGGCAAACAGTCCTACAACCACTTGAGTCTTTGCAGACTGTACAGAATCCAACAGTCTCTAAATGAGAATGTCAGTACCATCCTGAAAGAAGTGTTAAATACGGACAATGCTATTCTTAAAATAGCATTTTGCCAAGTATTATGGAATATTAATTCAAGCACTGAGTCTACAAAGATATGCACACCATTTAAGTACACTATTAGCACCCAACTCCTTCTGCACTGCAAAGAACTCTGCTCCTATGACTGAAGTAACAATGCCTTTTCTCAGTAGTTCAGCCACCCAGATCAGAACTAATGGTCCACACCGCACCCAGGGTTACTGGAAACCCAGCAACATTTGGTCACAAGCCTGTGACAAACACGTGGGAGGCACTGTCATGCAGTTTTTCAAACACTGCATAACATACAATTCATCTGTACACTGAACCCCAGCTAGATCAAGGCTGGCTGCTTCTTCACAGCCTCATGAGAAAGCAGAGGACAGGATGGCTACAGTGCTACATCCCCCTCAGAACACAACAGGGTAGCGGAGAGCAGTCTTTGAGGAAGCAGTTTGTTCTTGTAAGTCAGGGGGTACAAACAGCCTTGAATCTAGATTTTACACAAAGTTGTACTTTCCTGTTTTCAGCTTTACCCAGCTCCCACAACTTGCCAGGAAAGGATACAATATCCCTGAACTCTAAATGAGGGAACTTCTTCTTGAGCTGAGCCGCTCTCCGAAGTGAACTGGTTCCAATCACACTGCAGGGGAAAATATAATCACTGAAATCCAGTACACTTCTAACAATTACCTCAAACCAGATATATGACAGAAATGTCAAAGAAACAAATGATAACTTTTTTTTTTTTTTAATTGAAATTAAGATCTAAAAACCGGTCAATGATTTGTACCTCCTTAGAAGAAAACCACTCTGTGAAGTTTAGCATAAAGCGCGTCTGAAGCAACTCCCCAAGGAGCCAATTTACAGGATATGCTTCTGGAGAGCAGTCCCTAGCCACTGCCAAGGACTGATGAAACCTCATTGAAAGACAACTTTTATCACAGAAAAAACACTCGGCTGCACCAAAATGAACTAGACAAGTGTCTCGGTTTTGGAGACAAATTTCAGGAGAAAACACCCCGGAATAAGTGTTTCGTCTAAAAGGGAAAGAAAGAAAGAAAGAAGAAAAAAAAAAAAAAAAAAAAAAAAATTGAACCTTTCACCCCCGCCCCCCCGCCGCGTGGCCGAGAAGCAAAGAGAGCGACTGCCCCTCTTTTGTCTCTGGGGGCGGGAGGAGGAAAGAGTTCAGAGCAGCTGGGAACCTGCTGGAGTGGGTTCTTCTCCTTGCAGCAGGCGAAGTTGGTGGATTTAATGTCCTTTTCTCGTGTTGGTTCAGCTCCTCCGAGGTCTCGGGTTCGGGGCGGTCCCGCCGGCCCCCCAGACGGGCCGAAAAGAAAAAAACCAAGCCAAACCGAAACAGTTCA
>VWZT01010608.1:102803-121043 GCA_013397055.1 Pachycephala philippinensis | reverse complement strand
GTCCACCTTAAAGCTACAGCAACCGTTTTCTGGGCATACAGCAGACGGAATAAAGTATCATCGTAAAATCACCCCAAGACACAAAGCCAGACAACTAAGTGATGAAGTGACTAAAACGAAGGAACTTCATCAAAGACAGAAATACAGTGAGCAGAAGACCTTTGAGCATATCACTGGAAACCACAAAAAACTGCGAGTCTGGGCAGTAAGCATTTCCTTTCTCGAGATACATGCTGTTCACTTCTTGTCATAGAATCATATCGTATGCTACTTTGGAAGGGACCCATCAGGATCATCGAGTTCCAACTGCTGGCCCTGTGCAAGACACCCCAAGAATACTACCATGTGCCTGAGAGCATTGTCCAAGCATTCCTTGAGCTCTGTCAGGCTTGGTGCTGTGACCACTTCCCTTGGGAGCCTGTTCCAGTGCTGAACCACTCTGCGTGATGAACCTTTTCCTCATATCCAACCTAAATGTCCCCTGATACAGCTTCATGCAGTTTCCTTGAGTCCTGTCACTGGTCATGAGACTGAAGGAATCAGTATGTGCACTTCTGCTTCCTCCTCTTGGTAGCCTGAAACCTAAACCAGTCGTGATTTTCCTGCTATCCAGATGCACAGAAGCTCAAGTCTTTGTTTGTGTCACAGCTATTTTATTCATATTATTTCTTTCACTTTAACATATAAAAAAATACTTTCTAGTAGCTACCTTAATCTCAGTAATTTCACTCATCTGTCTCAGACAAAAGATTCCAATAACCTCTATGAAAAGACAGGTAATTAAAAACAGAGAAACCACACGAAAGTAATGCCAAAAAAACATGGAAGAAATCAGAACTGGCTGAGTGAGAACAAAAGCATAGTTCAGGTCCATGAAAGCCAAAATCCTGCACCAGACACCCTGTCTGCATTGTATGCATTCCCCAGCAGTAGGCACAATACAAACGAGCAGGAATTCACTGGAGAGATCGTGACAAGAAAGGTTCTAACTTGAGAAAGCACTGCCACTCAAGGGTGGCTTGATATATGAACCTCACTCAGTGTGCAGCATTCCCGTGAGACAGCCTTACTCTTTCCAGCAAGTGGGTCCAGGTTAATGTCTGTGGAATGCTCACAAACAGCAGTGTAAAACCACTACAGGATAAAGCAAGGAGCTGGCTGACTTTGAAAGTATAAACCAACTGACCCTTTCTGTTTTTACACCTGTCTTCCCCTTCTTCTCCCGCTCACCTCTTTTCAGGAAGGAGGCTCAGTGTTTTTCCGCAATTTTTGGGATGAAAGACAACAGCGTCCAGTGGGTTTTCCCTTCTGCAAAATAATGCAAGTGCAGAATGCCTGACACATCATTTAAAGCAAGGCTGTTAAGTTCAACAGTTCTGCTATCATTTCCTGGAAGAACTGCCTCTGGCTCCAAAACATTCCATCATCACTGTAAGAGCAAGAATTTCCAGCACACCTGCTAGCTATGGAACACTAGGGAAGCTTTAGTGGAACACTAGAGCTTCCACTGTTTTGGAGATTAATCACAGGAAACTTTGAACACCTAAAAGGACCTACACTGCCTTTGGTCTCCTTTACCAACACTATAAAATGCAAGACTCTCAGAGAACCAAGCCTCGTGTCCACACTTACTTGCAGACAGCGCCAATGGTAAAACCAGGAGGAAGAGAAGTTGGCAGGTCCTTCAAGGAGTGAACCACAAGGTCAACTCTAAAAATCAGAGGACAGTAATCAGGGAACAGATGGTTGAGCTCACGTGGTGATCTACCAGAGGCCTGCAGGTCACCTACAGAAAAGTTTGAACCCATTCTGGGAATTAATTTGGAGAAGAGAGCAGAATTTCAGGATTTCATAGCCAGGATTACTATAGAGTTTTTGTGTTACTCCAAAAAAGCTACTTTGCCTTTCTCTGTCTCTCTTTTCCCTTTACCCAGCGATGAAAGGCACTTAACAAACAATCAAATTGAATGAGAGGAAGATGCTGGAGATGTTCACACAGAGAGACTCACCATACCAAAATGCATCAGTATGTGGGTTGGTATTATGCTTCAAACTTAAAAGTAACAGCGAGCCAAACTCCAGGCTACCTGCTTTGTCACACAGGACTCGAGCATAACTGTAAACACTTGAGTCTCCAATATTTTTTCACCAACTTCACTGAAAATGCAGTATGATGTAACTACGTGGCAGAGATGCAGAAGAATACCTTTGTTTTTAAACATACTTTAACTAAGGCACCACTGAAACCCTCCTCAGAATATCGAAAAGAAAGAGAGATTAAGTAACAACAAAGATCCCCCAACACCTCAAACCCACGAAACCAGCACTAATCTCTCTCTGCTCAGGCACCTGAACCAAGGTTTTTTGTAGAGAGAAGTTGCAGAGAACACAGCACAATTTGCCCACGCCAAATTCTCCTGCACATTTAGCTTGCATATGGCTATAAATGTTAACGTGGTAACAATAAATCTGTTTTGCAATACATTACCACCAACAAGCAAAGTATTTTTAAAAATATATATTCATAAGCAGGAATCATATGAGATTACATCCTCCCTGTGTATTACAGCATGTAATACACAAATCACAGAAGAAAGCCCAACTGGGGCAGACCAAGTGACGCAACAACTCCACTTCCAAGTACATGGCCTAAGCCGAGGGTAGAGAGAAAAAAGGGGGAAAAAAAGACAGTGACTTATCAAAGGATTACTTTTTTTAGCCTGAGAGGTACCAGAACTGAAGGAAAGTAGGTAACCTACGCAGCAAGCCAAATACATCCAAAGAGCACCAAATGCCAAGGAGAAAGATGAAACAATAAGCTCTTACTCATTTCTTTCAAGTGCATTTTCCAACTCTTTGGTGAAGAGGCTCTTCTCTCCAATCTACACATAATTGGAAGAACATGAATCACAAAAGAAGCATCAGCCAATATAACATAAATACAATTAGTTCTTGAATAAAGGAAGAACAGATCCTTTACCTTGGAAAGTGCTGTATCCAAGATCTTGTCCCCAGTTGTTGACATGGCCACTGCTCAGAGACAGTATAGATAAAACATGAGGCTTGATAAAAGCACTGGGCTTAAGCCGAAAGTATCTATGCAAAATGCCATGAGCAGTCACACAGTACTGTGTGAACACTGACTCAAGCTGAACACAAGAGCAGATCACTTCTAGAAATACCTTGCACTCAGGACAAGTGAAATTGAGACTTCTTTCACTGTCCTCAAAAACAAAGCAAGGGGGAAAACGGCAGGTTTGGGGAAGAGCTGACCCAATTGAAACTGCCACAGTCTGTCTCTGGAGTGCCAGTGAACACATATAAAGCAGTTCTCTTCAGTGCAAGGCTGAGCTTCCGTTATTCCTGTTGAAAGCCTTGAGCCCCAGACCAGAAAATGTCCCTAATGCTCAGTGGGGTGCAGCCAGAACAAAACCAGGTTTGCAAATGGAGCAACACAACACCATCTCCATCGCATATTCAGCACCTAAATCTTTAAGAGCTTATGAAATCCATCTTTCTCCCCTAGAAGAAACCAGAAGCAGCAGTTGCTCAGCCACGCAACTGAACTGAATCCAGATGGCACTCTTAGATAAACTCAGACAGACCTCCTCCTCCTGATGGTACACACACCTCTTGCACACAAAGATAACCCGCTGGCTCCTGCTGCCATCTACCCCAGGGCAACATCCAAAAAAAACTTACCAATCTCAAAGCGGAGGTCAGGGTATAGCTCACGGAGCATCGTAACTACACTATCGGTCTGAATCCGGGCCAGCTACAAGGAAGCAGAAAACAAAGTCCTAAAGAAAGAGCACATTGTCCGTACAGTAGCTAAGGAGGCTTTGCCATTCTTCGACAGCCAGGCACGCATGACCAGTACGTTCTCTCTAAATCAAAAGCATTAGAAATAGGTTGCCTCAAGTAAAATCACTCATAGGTACAAACTCCTTGAACCGTGTGAACTCCTATTATGACCAGAGCACTTCACTGAGGAACTTCTTTTATTGACTAAAGTGCCACATCAGTGCTGCTGTGATGCACCCACTGGTGAAACACTGCAGTAAGTTTATCAGTTAGGGAGAGTGACTACAACAGAAGCCTACAGATCATGATTCTCATGCTTCCACTTCTTGGTTTCACATATGTGGAACACAACTGCTGAATGAGGACTGCTCATCAGCAAGTGGGCAGAAAAGTAAGCAAAACCATTATTCTGTTGCTCAGTGGTGAAAGAACAAGTCATATTGCACATTGGGCTAGGGTTAAGGTTTAGGGTTAAAGCCTCCTGCTTTCTCTAAGAGTATGAATTTTACCAATACTGGAAGCTTTGGGAGAAACCAGCAGGATTTCACTTAGCTGTCAGAAAAATCCACAGTTAGTATCAAATACAAGTTACTTATCCTCTGTAAGAACAAAGACCTAGTTAGAGGTTCTACAAACACACACACACACAAAAGTAACAGCTTACATCATCGCATACAGCAAGAAACAAATCTCAAAGCAGTAAACTGCATGAAGAACATCCTATAGCGTAAGAAAACCAGAAGCAAGTAAAATACAATCACTAGTGTATCATCTTTCCATACAGGCAAGCAGCAGCAGACTCAAGCAACTACAGAGGAGTTTCAGCTTGTCTCCCACCGAAGGGCTCAGGACCCTTTGGTAATTAACGTAGTTCTCAGGGCTGTAGTTCCCTGCGAATACAATGAATGTAAGTAGCTGCCTCCCTTTGTAAAGTGCCCCAAAAGCCTCAGCTTACTACATGAGCTAGCATACATGCACGGCTATCTCCCTTGTCCTGATGTCTACATAAAATGCCTTCGTGACAGCACGGAATTCTTCCTAGAACGTGCTACCAGAAGGAACGAGATTATCTCAGCGCAAAAGGCTGAGGGTCGCTTATCTCCCCTTTGCGAGGCTGCTCCTCCCTGCTGTAGCCCGCCGGCAAGAGATACCTCCTCTGTCTCTGGATATGTCCCTTCCTTGGCCTTTGAGCGGGCTGCAACCATCAGTCGTTGGCGGGTTTTCCCTACAAGAGCCGCACAGACCTTGCAAGTTGCACGGTCCCAGCCAGACCCGGGAGAGACCCGCGCCGTCGCCCCCGGCCCCCGCACCGCGGCAGCGCTGACAGAGCTGACCGTCCCCTAGGTACCGAACGGGGAACTTCTTCCGGAGAAGAAGACAGTGACTCCGTCGAAACTTCTTCCCGGAGATCCAAGGCAGGAGTCGAAACGCGCGAACTCAGGAAGCTCAGCCCGTTCCTCAACCCCGAGAAGCACGCAGACCCTGCGATAGCCGGGACGAACGGGGTGCCCGGGCGGGAGCATCCCCGCGCCCCGGCCGTACCGCTGCCTACCTGGCTCCGGCGGGTGCCCACACGGACCGCTCTGCCATCCACGCCGTTCTCTCCCCGCGGCAGCAGCGGGTCAACGCCTGTCCCGTCGGCCTCCCCGCCAGACTCCCCTCGCCCCCGGCCCACGGCGACCGCCCTCGGCTCCGCCATGACCACCGGCCCTCGGCGCCGCGCAGCCCCGCACGCACCACGTGACCGGCGGCCTCGCCCCCGCCGCCCTGACCACGTGACCACCCCCCTCGGCGCGCCCACACCAGCCGCGGCGCCGGAAAAGCTCCGCCCACCGCTCCGCCCCCAGGAGCCCCGCCCCCGCCCGCCCCAGAGGCCCCGCGCTCCCGGAGCACTGCCCGCCCGGGTCGGTCAGCGAGGGCCGGGGTGCGGCACTGCCCGGCCACTCTGTTTTATTGGGGGCAAAGGGGTGAAGCCAAAGACAGGTGGCCGAGGACACAACGGGGGACCCCGTACAACACGAGAGGGCGTGTGGACAGGGCCTAGGGTCAGGTACTGCGCTTGGTGTGGATGAGCAGCTCCCGCTGCAGGCCAGCCTCGATTGTCGTAGCTGTCTTTCCCGATGGGAAGTCCGTGATCAGCGTGAGCTTATTGAAGACGCCGCGACCAAAGTAGTCAGCAACGACTGAGAAGCCATCGTTC
Organism: Pachycephala philippinensis; assembly: GCA_013397055.1. Taxonomy (NCBI): domain Eukaryota; kingdom Metazoa; phylum Chordata; class Aves; order Passeriformes; genus Pachycephala; species Pachycephala philippinensis. The sequence continues at coordinate 115,039 of VWZT01010608.1, read as the reverse complement.
GAACACTTGAGCTGCCAGACACAAAGCAGCAGCATCAGCAAAAGCCTCCAGAGCCTCTTGCCTCTAGCCCCTTTCCTTTCTCCTCCTAGACTTACAAGCTTCTGGCTTAGGGGACAGGGCAGCCCATGTCAGTCCCTGGCTCTTTGCTGATTCCATGCAAGGGCTGGGTGTAGCAGAAGAACCTGCTAGATTTTCTGACACTGGCCATTCCAGCTCCTGTTTCAACCCCACATTTGAGCCATGCACCAAGGAGGTAATGAGCAACTGAATTAAGCAGGAAGGCGAGTGCCTCAACTGCTCTAGTTTCCACATATGTTAACGTTTTCCAGCTGACGTCCCATTCTCACACTCATCACTTCATCCTTGGGTAACACAAGGTAGATGCAACATTTTGGTGCTGTCCCCATTGCGATTCACACTATTCTCTTCCCTTTCTCCCTAATTTGTTCTATACAACTTGTTGACCAGCTGTCACACTGACCAATAGGTCTCAACCCATCTGAGGGTCAGGTGAGAACAGATTCTCTCTTTCACCTTTGTAGAGCAACAATGACTCTTCATGCCCTTTACACAATGCAGTCACTCTAGAGTCTAATGCCTCATTATTCAGTTAACATAAACTTGTTTACAAAGTACTTTCAAGCCTTGCCTGTCTTTACCAGCCTCCACAGGTCCGTAAATGAATCTAAACTCTATTTATTTTAACTTGGTAAGATAGGCAATGTTACCCTACCTGATGCTGAAATTGGTCATGCAGATCTCTCTTCTGCTCCTGGGCTCGGATCATGTCCATCACTTTGCGATTTTCTGGCATGCAAGTAGGACATTCCGAATCACTCTCAGAGTAGCTTTCAAAGCAATGCTGGTGAAAGGAATGACCGCACAGGAAGTGGACTGAAGGCAGCTCCAATGCACTGGTGCAAATGCTACACTTGGTCTTCTGAAAAATCTTGGGACTGAGAGAGTGACAAGATGGAGAAGCATGAGAAAGACAAACTACACTTTACTAAAAGAAAACAGCAGCTCTGTCCTTGTATAGGACTAGACAAGACAGCACACAGTCCTGCACCTTGCTTTTAGCTCTTCAATTTCCAGGCGGATCCTCATAGTTTCTTCTCGGTATTTCTGAATTCTCTGCTCATCCTGCTCTATCTGGTGGCTTTGCTTCTGCAGCTTGTTGACAAGATAATCCTTAATCACAGACAGGGTGGCCGTGGAGTTATGAGCCAGCGTCTGCACAACTGAGAGCAACTGAGATGTTAGTTTACACACAAGCACAAAAACTGCAGCTATGCTTGTACTGCCAGGCCAGACTGCTTTCCTGGGAAAGGCCACTTACAGGCAAAGACAGCTGGCATTCCTATGTAATCAGAAGAGCTCACTTAAAGATTCTCTTTCAGTTTGACCTCTCCCAGAAATGGGCGACTGGGAGCATGTCTGGATAGCTCACACCAAAAGGGACAAAGGAAGGATCTAGTAGTGGATTGGATTCTAATTCTCCACCAAGGCACAACAAGAGTTTCAGCAAGCCTTTCACTGCCCCACACTGACATAACAAAAATCACGTACCAGACATCTCACTGATACTGCAGATCTTTTTTCCTAACTAGGGAACTGTGACTGACATCGCTTTTCCCTATAGAGCAGGTTATTATTTCAAATGGTAGGCTCCAATTTCATTGATTCTTCTCTCTAATGTTTGATCTACAGAAAGCACTACAAACTAGTCTGTGTTGGAGTCTTTTGTGGTTTGTTTTTCTGGTTTTTGCTTGGGTTGGGGTTTTATTGTAGGGGAGGCTGGGGGTTGGGTGTCACATGTCATTACCAAGCAGTGGAGGCATAAGATTCTTGTTCTCGATGTGTTTCAGCACGGCAGCAATATACTCTTTGCAGTTCTCCTCCTTCCGCGCAAAGTAGCCAAGAGCCTGTTCCCAGAGACAAGCCTCTTGGTCTCCATACAACTCACACACCTCGATCACCTTCTTGTACTGCTCATTCTGCATGTGGTAGTGCATGATCTGTTGGAAACTATGAGAGGAAGACTCATCAGCTGCAACAATCCCTCTCATCCTTTGATTTGTTACAGGGTACTCAGGTTTTCACCTAGCCATGCAACCCCCAGACTCACACAGAAGTCAAAGACGAGTCTTTTTTTCACTCTATATAACTGCCTTGCTTTAACAGTGAGGTATTTCTGCAGTGCTATCATCTACCGTTCCCATCTTGAGACACTAAAGAGGTCACTACCATTGACGGTACAGACATTTATGGCTCAGAAATCACTCCAGTCGGGGCAAGAGGGGAAGGACAGGACTCTAAAGACAAGAGTAACACTCACAGTTTGCCCTGTTCATAGAGGTACAGAACACCATCCTTGAAACTGTGCATCTGACATAAGACCAAGGCCTTATCAAAGACTGTTTTGAACCTTCCGCTCTTCAGGAGGGTGAGGGCTTCATTGTGCAACTTCTCCTTGATCTACAAAGAAGAGGGAGAGGTCAAGGAGAGGAACGAACACAGGCACACCCACATACACACTATTTTGCACTAAGACCTGACAATTCGCAGCTCTTTCACAGAGGTCAGTTTTGGTACTTGTTCTTTAACTCTTTTAAGCAAACAGGACATGATTTTCTTTGCCCAAACAGCCAACATCCTTACAGATCTAGGCAAGCAAGTAGAGATACTTTCATGGGCAAGGCATCTGCTCACAGAGGCTGTCTTGTCTGGAATCTGTCCTTAAATGAGATTCAAACAAAACAAGCTCAGCCATCCTGAAAAGAATATTCCCCCAGCTACCAGGCTGCTTTCCCATTTCTGTGCTATTTGTCCACCACAGCATATGTATTGCCTCAGGCTGTCAGTGCCCAGCTGGAAAGGGCATTGCAGGAACAAATGCAAGTATTACTCACAGACAACAAATCTCTCCCTCAAAACACAATGCTGGAGGAGCTCAAACCTGCTCATCTTGTTCATGTGCCCAGTTCTGCAATCGAAGTTCCAGTAAAGTGTCATAGACACCCTGTGGGGAGTCAGCCTGCACCTCAGTCATGTGCTCCAGAAAAGCTTTCAGTTCTCGGGAGTTGTTTGCAAAGACTGGGATGAACTCCTCTGAATTAGCCTGTAAAACAGTCAGAAAAAGACAAGCACCCACACCAGTCTAAGCCATACTGGTGCCTCCTCCTTGCCATGAGGAATGTTCATTTCCAGAGTCTCAGAGACGACAGATATAGCACAATACAGGATCCTGACTACATCAAGGATCAATCCTGAGCAATAGCTTTAAGAGGTCCCCTGTCTCTAGGACTACCAGTACACCAGGATGGAGCTTCTCATAGAATCATTGAATAGTTTGGGTTGGGAGGTCATCTAGTCCAACACCCCTGCAATGAGCTGGGACATCTTCAATTCGATCAGGTTGCTCAGGTCCTCATCCAATCTGACTTGAGTATTTGTTTCCAGGGATGGGGCCATCTACCACTTCTCTGGGCAACCTGGTTCAGTGTTTCACCACCCTCATTATAAAAGGTTCCTTCCTTCTATCTAGTCTAAATCTGCCCTCTTTTACTTTAAAACCATTACCTCTTGTACCATCACAACAGGCCCAGTAAAAAAAGTTTGTCCTCATCTTTCTTATAAAACTCTTTCGAGTACTGAAAGGCTGCAATGAGGTCTCCCTAAAGCCTTCCCTTCTCCAGACTGAGCAACCCCAGCTCACTCAGCCCTTCTTCAGAGCAGGTGTGTTCCATCCCTCTCATCAGTTTTGTAGCCCTCCTCTGGACCCACTCCAAAAGGTCCATGTCTTTTCTGTGCTCAGGGTTCCAGAGCTAGACACAGCACTCCAGGTGGGGTCTCACCTGAGCAGAGTATATTTAGGTATAATTCTCATTATAACTAAAATATCAGGCTGGCAACACATGGCATGCAGAAGCACTCACTGCAAAGTTATTACTGGAGAGCAACAACTGTCAGTCAACACAAACCATACCTTTTTTCCTTCCAGCATCCCCGGGCCTTCATTACCTCCCAAGGGCCGGTAATCAGTGCAAAGGATCTTCAGCAATTCAGTGGTCTCATTAGGGACATGGTGCATCAGGATTTTACCATACCGCTTCATGTTACTCTCTGCCTGTTCAAAGGGCAGTTTTCCAATGTAGTGCAAAGCCTCTTGGTAGTTCTGTGGAGACAGACAACAAAACAATCACAGGACATTGGCCTCTGCTCTCCGCTTGGAGGTTAGGACAGAAAGCACTGAAGACATGCTGTGAGCATGCCACAGATACTTTTTGCTTTGAATTATCACCTAGTACACTATTCCTGCTCCTTTTCCTCCTCAAGGAGAAAGACTGGATGTAGCCTGGGGGAAACATTTAGATAAATCCCCAACTAACCACCTTCCCTCCTCTTAAAGGGCATTGTAAAAAGCCACATCTGAAAGAAAACAAGACCTTGTGATTTCCACGTCTTAACACACAAGCCAAATGCAGAAAGGCAACACACCAACAGCAACGAGTATTGTTGCTGCTGCTCTCATCAGCACGCTATCCTCAGCAAAGAGGTCAGTGAAATGGTATTCTCACTGAAGAGGAGGCTAGAGAATTGGTATTCTCCCCAATAAGAACACACGTGCAGTTACATCTCCTCACCTTGATGTCCTCTAACTGGATTTTGAGATACCATTCATGATGCTCATGCTTCTCTGCCAGGTACACGGCATGGGAGTAGTAACCAGCTTGACGAAGCACCTTGATAGCCGTTTCCACATCAAAGTGGACCTCACTCTCACTTGTCTCCGAGAACAAAAGCAGAAAGATGGTCCCTCAGAAAAATTCTAACAGTCCAGAAGCAGTAATCATTTATGTAAGAAGAGGAAAGCATGAGCAGGGACAACTTGGTACCTCTTATACAAGGGAAAAATCACCCGTGCAGAAAGGAAGGAGTCTAACCACTTCTCATTTGCTTGCCAGTTGCACTGGCAGAAGCAATCACACTCCAGACCCAGATGGCAGACCAACCAAACCGAGAATGTAAGCAAGAGCTTGGAAATAAAGGAGCAAAGACCACGGTACTGAGTGGTAAATTCATTATTCTCTCTCTTAATAGTCCTACAGGAGGGAATTTACAATGTCACCACTACCCCTTTTTAATTATTATGATAATATAACAATGTAGCATGATTCCACCTCCCCCCAATACCTTAATGAACTCTTCCAGTTTGGAGCTGTCTTTGAGTTTGGTATAGCAATTCAGCAGAAGTGTAGTATGATCTGCATTGGCCAGGGACTGCAGATGGAGCATCTGTAGATAAGCAGTGAGGTTGTGGATACGCTGAGCATCCAGGAATTTCCGAATAACATAAGATGGTTCTAGCTTCCCTATAGTTCTGTGAGGGGAAGAGTCATGTTACAAGATATTGTATACTCGTGAAGTCAAAATAACTGGAGAAATTAACAACAGAACACAGGGAAGCCTTAACTTCAGCAGGCACTAACCCTCTTGCGACTGCTCACCTATGCATCAGAAGGAACAACTAGTTACGGTGTAAGACTACCCATCTGCACATACACTGATACATAGGCCTCAATTGGGACAACCATGACAGCGTACAGGGAGTTAATCTTCCTTTAAAGGTGGCAGTGAGAAGACAGACTAGGATCTGAGCACAACAAACTGGGAAGCCAAAAAAGAGAGGAACAAAAGCTACATCTTCCTTCATTTCAGTCACATAACTCAAAGTCAGCTTTAAATGCTTATGCCCACATGGAGCAGTTTAGCCACAGTTACTGTGACAGTTAAAGCAAGTCAAAGGTAAAAAGACGTGCTGACCCTCACTAGATGTCAGGGACTCTGGAGCCTCAGCTCCACAATAATGTAAAGCTTTGTGGCATTTTAAAAATTGAACATGAAGTTTTCAGTAAGCCCCAAAATAAGGCTGCTCTGAGTTCTAGTTTTAAAAAACCCAAGATGTTTTAAAACTGACATTGAACTGTTTGAGTACTTTCCAAGAAGACCATCATACACAGTCAAACTGCATCATCTGTCTTGCACAAGAGTGATCCCTTCTTTATAATGATGTCACCAGGCCCCACTCCATCCCAATGGGCCTACATTTTTCATGTTAAAATATGATCAAAGTGAAGAACTTTATTCTAAGGTGTAAAGAGCGATTTTCAAGCAACTTGTTCACAGACTTTTAGTCTCACTGACATCTTTCTCTGTACAGGTAGAATTTTCACCTCTAGTCATACTTTTTGTTTTGGACTGCTTTTATTCCTGGGCTGAAACAGAAATCAAGGCCTATGTTGCTCCTGTCTGTACTACAACATCACAGCTTCACAGGACCCCCACCTACCGAATATACTGCTGGATGGCTCCATCATGGTTTCCCTTGTTATAGAGATGATCACCATACTGCCGGAAAATCTCTGACAAACCATCGCTGTCCAAGTGGTGGCTCTTGGCCAGGTTAATGGCCATTTCAAATAAGTTCTTTCTGAACAGCATCTGTTAAATACATGGTAAGAGAAGTATGAGAGGAATACCGCCCCACAAAACAAGTTCAAACACACCTGGGAAACAAGTTGTTTCTTCTTCTTAGTGCAAACATGCGCTTGGGCTTTTACACACCAATCGTTGAACTGATGCCTAAAGAGGCCAACCTAGAACCAGACACTAGACAGGAGTAAGGGAATAAAGGTGGTTATTTATTTGAAAGGCCTTCAGAGGCACACCCTGGGCAGGCCAAAGGCTACACCCAAGATGGACCCCAAGTCACGAGTTCTTCACACTTTTATAGGTTTGGTCCATGTCCATATCAACTCAATTTCACCAACTAAACTTTAGCTAATGATGTAATTTCCCCTCGGCTTGCCCCGCTTCTCATGATGCTGGTTTACACTAGGACGGTCTGGGTGTCCTTGAAGAGCAGGCCTAGAGAGGATTTTGTTATGTCTATCTTAGCATAAGAGAACAGCAACTAATAGGTTACAAGACACTTTAGAGTTACACACTACGAATACAGAATTTGAAAAATATAAAAGTTAAAACCGAAGGCATCATTACAACACTGGTTATGCTGAAAAGCTATTAAGTCACTTGTTATGTAACTCACTTACCTGAATGGTTCAATTATTCAGTCTGCAGAGCCAGCACAATCTTACAGACATAAGGCAGACACTAATAAGAAAACATATTTACATGCCTCGAGTTTGGTTTGTGTATCCTTCTCCTGCAGTACATGGATCTTCCCATCTCTGGTCAATACATACAGAGAACCCCACTCTGCCAAGACATCCACTATATCATCAAAGATTGAGCTGTATGCAATGAATTTGTTGCACAAGTCATAGATATTCAGGACTTGTTTGTCTGAATTCTGTGCCTCGTTCCCAGCAAATTCTGACCTGGAGAGCAGAAGAAAGTTTTAGAAAACAAGAAGAACATAACTTGAAATCTTGATACCTGTTCAAACTAGGGATGTATAGAAAGCCAGACAAAGAGAGTTCATTTAGGCAATTAAACTAAGAGGTCCCAGAGGTATGTATTTATACACAAATCCCATCATCCTGTTACACTGAGAAATTCACAGGACTGGAAAAAAATCTCACTCATTCAACACACGTAACTGTGCTACTCTCGCAATGGAAGTTAATCAATATATGGGTCTAGATGAACCTCAACAACGTCTGACAAAGTTGCAATCCACCCCCAAGAGCAAAGCTTCACTTGGAAGAAGGAAAAAGCATGAAGCTGCATGAGCAAAAAGAACTCATGTGTTTCGAGGAGCCCTACTTTGGGGAAGTCTTTCGGTCCTTGGAGACAATGATGAGGTACCCCCGATACCAGTGAACAATCAGCTTTTGTCCCTCGAAGGCAAAGCAGGGGCCACGTTCGTCTGGTTGATAAAGGTACACACATTCATTTCCTGCCACAATGAACTGGAGATCCTGGGAGGGGTCACTGAGAGATGAACAGCGCAATCCACAACCGTGAGTGTCCAGCTCCAGGTGAGGATAGTCTTTCACTGAAAGCATATAAGACTACAGAGGAAACTCGAGGGTTTGGGGATCGCTCTGTACTAGTCTCTGAAGCCAACTGAATTTGCAAGTCAGAGTCACATTTTTTCCAACTAGCTTCTCACCTGGATGTTCTCTGTGGTCACCACAAACAGATGTGTTGTTTTGCCAGACTGTCGAAAAGCAAGGCCAGTAACCGGATAACTGCCTTCATGTAGGATCTGGGTCTTACTATGCCGATCTCGAGTGATGTCTCCTTTAGTAAGTACAACGCTTCCATCTGCAAAACCTGGTGAAGCAGACAGATTAAACTCTTACTTATATAACACACCTGAAATTTTATCCAGCATAATTTAGGGAAGCTCCAGTCAGCGACACCACCATGCTCACCAGCATGGTATAAAGCAGTGGGATTGCCACAGGTTCTCACGTCAAGTCAATCTTCACCAAATCATCCCCCACTGCTCCTGTTACAGTTCAAAACTGTCACACAACTGCACACAGGATAGCACTGTTCAGCAAGGGTTAACTTGCTTTCCACACAAAAACTTCACATGTAGATTAATTTTGTTTGACTCTGTCTGTATTCTGTTTTACGAATAGCCTTCCCATACTGCAACTGTGACTATAATTTCAAGTCCCTTGCTTATTCAAAACACACTACAAAATGTAAAAAAGACCAGAGAGAGATTTTTTAAGAGAGAGTAAAACATGCAGTTTTCACAGCTTGCCAACAGCCGCAGTCCTGTTAAGTTGTTCCAGTGTTGAAGGCCACCATACACACAGGGAAAGCTTTTTGATTTCAATGTAGGGACCAAGTCAGCTGAGAGCACTTGTAGTCTCACAACATTACTGCTCTTATTCTGTCAGAAGTTAAGCAAGAACCATTACAAAGGAATGGTTAAATCCAAAAAGGGAAATTTGCTTTTTCCTTTGAAAAGAGGTTTCTATATCATACTTGAAAAAATACCTCTGTAACATTAAGTATCACAAAACTCATGTTTTTTCCTGTACCAACAGAAGCTAAATTTAGTACTAAGTTCAATAAATACGTACCCTTACCAACTGGCAGGGAAAGAGGACATCAACTAAAAATATGTGCTTCCAAGTATCAAAGTTGTCAGTGTAAAGTATACAGTTAGGCTGAATTTATGCATTTATCTTCTTGAGCTCTCTGATAGCACTTGATACACAATATCTCTGTGAGAATAATGTAACAACTGAGTAAGAAGAAAGATCATCAGGACGTTCTATGCTGATTTTTGTGTTATCTATTCATGTTCCTTACCCCTCAGTAAGGACTGTAACATTTTTCTTAAGGTATTACAGTTCAATTTTACTTACCGATAGCCATAAAATTAAGATTCTCGTGGACAGTTAGGCAGGATACAACCGTGGGCTTGTTACCTGGTATTGCTGGAAAAATTCGTGTGCAAAGAGGATTACCACCATCTCGTTTCTCCAGATTCCAGACTTTCACCTACAAACAACGACAATCTGGCATAAGCAAACCATGGGGTATTAGAAGGCCACGACCTGGCATCAAAATGTTATAGTACCCAGAATGAACAAGCTACCTAAGATAAGAAAGGGCAACTGAGATCATCACAATAGTCTTTATGACCCATATTACAAATGCATTTTCCTCTTTGTCATTTAACTTACCAAAGGATTAATACCTTCTTCATCCTCACCAACAGAAACCAGGATACTGTGCTGCTTCAGCTGGTACAGATGCGTCACCCTTAACTTGTAAGCTTGGAAACTGCTGAGTTGAAGGGAGCGAGGCAAAAACCAAATCTGACCTTCCATATTTAGATCACAGTTAAGGCGCATAAGGGGAAAAAAAATAAAAAGCCCCACACCTCCAATCATACAAGAATCTGCATGCTTTTTGCTGACTTCTGGTAGAGCTACAGCAAATAGTCCTGCAGAGCAACCCCGGAGCACCAACATATCCAGCGGCGGTTTGGGTTGTTGTTTTTTTTTTTTTAAACAAAGCACAGCTGAGAACGGAAAGCTGCCGCATTCCCAAGGCCGGAGTACCCTCCAACCCGCGCTAGACAGCGCTCACAACTCGCCTGCGACGCAGCCTCGGCTCGGCCGAACCCCGCGCAGGCCAGAGCGCTCGGCCCCCCAGAGGATATCTCCGAACACGAGGCTTCCCCGGCCCGAGTCGCAGACGGCGATGCCCGGGGGCAGCGCGAAGGGCTTCGCACTGGCCCCATCCGGCCCCGACGGCTCCTTCACCGTCTCTCTGTCAAAGAAGACGAACCGGCGCCACTGCAGGTAGGCAGCCATATTGGGGCCGACCCCGCGCGCCCGCCCCTCACGTGACCTGAGTCTCCGCCCCTCAGGTCACGCAGCGGGGCGCGCGGGCGGGGCAGCCACAAGGCCGAGCAATTTGACTTTAAAGACTCAATTTTGAACATCCGTATTGAAAAAATATCCCAGAGCCTGCAGGAATTTAAAACTCAGAACAGTGTCAATAACCTTAACTGAGTCACTTTGCAGTAACATTCATGCATTACAGTAAGGAACGGATAATCTTTCTAATTTGCCTCTCTCCAACAAAGCCTTAATAGTATATAAAAAAAATGTTTGGCAGTTAAATGTGGATAAGAACTAACGAAATCTGGATATTTTCTGTGAGCTCAGTAGGATATGACCAACTATTTTTGTGTTACTTATGACAGATTGAGCTGCTTGGCTTAACAAAAGCAATATAGTAAATCTATTAAAAATAAAGGCATACATTTTGGATACATGTGTAAGTCAATTTCAATGAAACACGAGCAAACCAGAATGCATTCAGCATTTATGTACTTATGCAGTACTTTGTTTCATTGCAACTGTACACTTACTGCTTAGGTGCCCCAGGCATTGCTCAAAGCAGAGGTGTTGTTTACAATCTAAAGTACTTAGTTACCATTATGGTAAGTTCTGTATGAATCTTTCCTTAAATTGTTTAACTTAGGCTATCAAGTAAGTGCTGCTAAGTTTGCTGTTAAATCTTTAGGCATAAACCACTGGTCAAGTCCAGGCCCCAGTCGAGCAAGGAGGTCTACTCTGAACCTTGATCCTTTCCTATCCTTACTTTTTTTCCCCTTCTCCCCCAGCCTCCATGAAGAAAATTTTGGGTTAATTTTGGGTTTAGATTGAGTGTAGTCTGCTTGTACTCTGTGTGCTTTAACCGTCTAGGCCACAACAGACTGAACCTTGCCACTGAACTTTGCCCTGCTTTCACTTTTACATTAAACCTGCTTTTGACAACTCCTTTGATGGTGATTTTTAAGGCATCTTTAAAAGACTCATTCCAACCACCAGAACCACAGCACACACAAGGCCTTCCACAGCACAAGCAGCCAGCAAGGCAGAGCTCAGGATGCCTCTTGATGAAAGACGTGAGGACACAGCCCCAGCAGGATCTGCAGTGCTCCTCTGGCCCCTTGCAGAAACTCTCATTGTCAAAGTCAAGGCTAACTTGGCACTGCAACCAGATGCAACACAGAGTCTTCTAGTCTAGTGGAGACAAGACTGTGGAGCATTAGACCCTGGAAGAACAGCTGCCACGTGGAAGGTCTGTGCAGAAAAAGGATGCCTCTCATGGACATAGGAGAGCACCTTTCCATTTATCACGTGCTTCCTTTTCTTGAGGCTTCTCTCCAAAGCTTGTTGCATCCACAGCAGATCGTGAGTCTCTATAAGGACATCAGCATGCTTTTCACTCATCACAGTTAAAAGAAAAAAAAAAACCAGCACAAATGGGAGTTCCAGGGAGCTTTTATTGAGTTTAATCAACAAAATCAGGATTTTACCATTCATCTTTTTTGCACTCGCAACTCATGAAGCTTGTCACAAGTCAGTGCTGCAACACATACAAAGCCAGAGAAAACACATTCTCAACAAAATCTGAGCTCCACTGGAGTTTGCCAATTGCCAATTTAACAGAAAGCCAATTTTCCCCTCCCTCCCTTGACTGTTTTGAAGGACTATTGTTTGCTGGTTAACAGTAAGAATATCAACCCCTTGTCTAGGGTCTACTGGATTATGACACTCCACTTGAATTGCAAATAATTTATTTTCTTGAAATAAAAGTTCCAGTTTCTTTCAATAAGGGGACCAGTGACTATTTTCTTCTCTTGACACCCCTTCCCCAAAATTACTGGTTAAAATACAGCAAAGCCGTATCTTAATAAACACATCCCTGCCTCCCTCCCC
>VWZT01010608.1:85610-101851 GCA_013397055.1 Pachycephala philippinensis | reverse complement strand
AAAAAAAAAAAAAAAGCAGAACACATCAGGTTCTCATTCACATCGACTTTGTCAGAGAAGTATTTGACCTAGGGCTCATCACTGAAGGCTCTGACTAATCCATCTGTAAAGGCTGGTGACCAGCAAAAAATGGAGCTCACAAGAAATCTCAGGAAGCCAAAATGTATACACACTCCTAACTCTTCAGCAGGGAACAAAACAACCAAGAAAACCCCAAACCAAAATAATAAAAAACAAACAAAAGCCCCAAACAAATAAAAACCGAAACAAACAAAAACAAACAAAAAACAACCAACCAAAAAAAACCAAAAACAAACAAAAAACCCAAAAACAAACAAAAAAACCCAAACAAAAAAACCCACAAAAACAAAACTAGGATTATCCTAGTCTTCCGGAGCATCTTTCCATTTGCAAGATCGCATCTGTTTGAGATAGCCTACTAGCACCAAAAATAGGTTGCTTCCTTCTTGACAAAAAGCCACCTAAAAATGGTGCCTCCGATAGTTTAGGTAAGTGCCAATCCTCAATGAGAGGCCAATTTTGAAGTAATACTTTCAAAAGTTCTGTGCTTCAAGAGGGACCATCAATGCATGGCATCAGGCTAACCTACCACAAATCCAAGCAGAGCACACACAGCTGACTTGACATCGCTATCCTGTTCTTGTTACATGTGCATGCCCTGGGTAAGATACAAAATTTATTTACATTTTCATGTCTTTGTTGCATTGAAATTATCCCTCTTCTGTCTGGAAAATCATAAGCTGGCTGCAGTACAGGAGCAAGATTTTACTTTTGGTCGAAGTTACCACCCATAAGCTCCCACCCCCCACCCCCAAAAAGCACCCCAAAATTGTTTACATTTAGTACCTGCCAGTCAGTAAGCTATGTGGCTCACAGAGACCAAGCTCTTGAGTTTGTACTCTAGTGCAGCATTTGCTACAATTACAGAGTCACTGCTGACAAAAAGAAGAAAAACATCCCGAACACAAAAGCCTTTCAATATTGTAAAGTTGTTGTCAGGAGGCACCTGGCTTCTATTTATGATCATCAAGGAAACGGATGGCTAGTCCACCTTGTGATTCCAAACAATTTTACTCCAATTCAAAAAAGGGTCAAAATGGGGAGAAATTAAGACAATTAAATCCTGCCTCAAAGGTAAGCAAGCGTGGTGTGAGTGCAGCATCTGTATATGCAATAAATGGGCAAAAGGGATTGCATTCATCCAGGTGCCTCCTGACAGTGGTGGTTAACAGGCTAAAAGGGATTTTAAAAAGAGTAATTTTTTGATTTGTCTCACTCCTTTTGCCTGTAGATCAGGCCAAACATCAAGCATGTTGGGAGGGGCACAATTTAAAGCAACACTACTTGACCAGAAAACACTTTTCAGCAATATACAATGCAAAATGACAGACAGCAACTCATGGCAAACCAGAATAGATGGCAAGCAGCTTCCTGCAGCTTCTGACGTTAACAGGGGTTTGCCCTTAACCTGCTCACAGTTCTGCACAGAGGCCACTCTGGGCAGAAAATGCAGTGCTGCAGGAAGTGAATCAATTCCACAAAGCTCTAGAACTGTCAGTTTATGCATGTAAATTGGTTTTTTATGGTCTCTCAAACCCAAATCCACACCTTACGCATATACTGCTCAGCAACACCCAATGGATTTCCCTCACACCATGGTGGAACACAGGTCATGGACTCCTTCAGAGCTTGTCAAGTTCCTGAAGTTTCTAAGGGGGAAATCGAAGAGCATCTCCCAAAAGGCTGAGCTACGGATTTGGAGGCCTTGGAGCCCCACAAGTGATCTCTTCCATACGAGCAGTACAGGACTGTTGCTAGCACCAGAGCAAATCCACCCCCCGACAAGGGACACTTGTGGTGGCCTGCACTTCACAGAGGTGAGAACACTTCTCATTGTTTAGTGTTGCAGAAAACTGAGCCCCTCTCATCTTTAGCTGCTCCCATAATCAGTCTAATCCCTTTAACCTCAGCAACCTTCATCATAAAAGAAAAAGTTATATATGAACCCAAACAGAAAAAAAAAAATCATATTTACAAAGTTTGTACAATATACACATCTGATTTTCTATGGGACACACTGCACCAGAAGAAAGAGGGCCATGGCTCTGAAACAAGTCTACCTATCAAGTGCTATAACTACTGATGAAGACTCATGGAAACCAGTCTTTAGTGTTCTGCTAGAGCACAGGGCTTTTCTTATGGCTCCTGCAAAGGATCACAGGCTACTCTTTCCTTCTGGAGCTATGATGCTGCACCTAATCAGCCCAGATTTTACGTTGGTTTCATTTTAAATACACATATTTACAGTTTGGGTGAACTGCAGATGCATATCAACTCCTCCAATTAAAAAAAAAAAAAAAAAGGAAAAAAAAAAAAGTTAAGTTGAAGAGAAAAGTAGTATTACCAATAACCAATACATTTCACCTCCCAGCCCTGGGCTTGAGTACATGGGAAGGAGGAGAAGGGGAAGAGAGGGGAACTTTGACCTGAAACCAAAAACAGATGTTGATTCCTTGGGCTGTGTCGGAAAGGTGATATTCTGAATGGTCTCATAGCATAAGGCACTTTGCACGAATAAGTAACAAGCTCTTTAGCTTAAAAAACAGATGAGTAACCAGGGAGAAGTTGAAATGCACTCAGTCAATGGTTAAAGAATTTGAAATAGCAGACAAGCTCGTGTTCATCAAGATTCTTCTCTTTTCAGGGTTTCTCTTCTTCCCTTGCTGTCCCTCCCGCCCAAAGAAAACAAAATTTAAAACCAGCAGTTAGTGCAACTAATGTTCAACCAGCACACAGTGCAAACAAGTGGAAAAACAAAAAGACATTCCTCCTTTTATCTTCTTTCTTCCTTGCTGCCAAATTTAAAGAGAAAGAAAGGCCGAGCTCTTTAGTCTTCATAGTTCCAAAATGAAAAGATGAAGAAAAACCCACAAAGAGAAGGGTATCCCCAAAGAAACGATGTGTCACAGATCTGGATCATAGGGCTTCACCTTCTGGCATGTGTAATCAAAGCCTAAAAAAAACAAAACAACAACAACAACAACACGACAAGAAGAAAAAAAACAAGAAACAAACCAAACCAAAAAAAAAAAAACAAAAAACCACCAACTGAAAAAACCCCCCAACAAAACAAAACCACCACAACAGCCACAGTTAAATCCTTTCTATACAAAACCACAACATAAGTGATGACTCACACTAACTATAGAACAGCTCTCAAAAGGCAAAGGGCATATTGTACAGCTCAATCCCAACCTCAGCTTGGTAGAAAGAGGTGCTGCTAATGCCCTTCTGTACCCATGAAACCTCCTGGTTTCTTGTATTTTAGGAAGCAGCAAACTGCTCTCTGGCAAGGTCACAGCATTCCCCTTAGGAAGCCACCCAAGAGCCTGCTCCACATTCATCACCTGTTTTGTACTCTATTTACTTATAAACATGGAGAAGGTTCAACCAGCAAAGCAGCAGCTTTCAAGTCAGCTTGGTGTGACTATCTAGAGTTATCCTTGGATGATTTCAAAGAGGGAACCATAGCTTCATTTTAATGCTATCAAGCAGTCTGCTTCTATAGCCACTTTTTTATTTTTGGTCATCTGAAAAGAATTTCAGCAGCTTCACTGGGATTGTCTTTCTAATTCATGACCCTGAGAAGAGTACACAAAAGAATGTTTTCAGCCCGAACTGTATGGTGATGGATCTTGCACAATAGTATCTTAGCTAAGGTCAGATCAAACATCATCCTGCAGCCATCTAGCTCGACTGCAGTCCAGGGCAAGTCATCTTCCTATAAAGGGACTTGACTCAGCAGCTTTTCCTGAGACAATGATCAGAAAGGGAGCACTTAGATAAGTCTCCAACAGTGAAACCTCATTTTCTTTTGAAACTACGTAGACGACCTCAGGTGGCAGCAAAGATGAATTACAGCTTCACTCCCTACTTAGTTCACTTCTAAGAGTTCCAGGAACCAAAGGATGCAAAGAAGGCAGCACCTTTTGCTTGAACCTGTTCCCTTCTGGCTGGTGAGGTGCTTACTCTTCCGTTGATGCTCTGTCCTCACAGCTATCAATTTTATCTCCTCAGCTTTTTGAGGACTACTTTCCTCTCTGCCCCTCACCAATTTCTCATTTCAGCTTAGCAATACAGTAAGAATCCATTAGGCTACTAGTACTCCATCCTGGCCTCTCCCAGCATCATTCCTCACTCCCCCTTTTCCCTATTTTTGGTCTCCTTAGCATATGGTCAGCATTTCAATTAAAACAACTAAAAAATACTCATCTCTCCCCTCCCACCTTCAGCACATCCATGGAATTCCTTGCACAGACATTCTGTTTCAAACCCTTGTTTTCACATCACATTCAGAGCTTTTTTATCACATCAGTTTCCCTCTTCCCCTGAGGTAACACTGACACATCGACAAGATTCCTGTCATTCAACACACTGCTGTTCAGCAAGGCACTTACATACCTACATGTTTACTGTTTCTCATCTTCTACAGGTTCACTGTGGTATTCTGCCACATACAAGCTCTTGTCAATGTTGCTTGGTATGGGTTTAATTTCAGTTCCCAACTGCTCCTCAATACTTTTCAGGTTGAATCGATCGTCATAGGTGATCAAGTTGATGGCCAGGCCAAGATGACCAAAGCGACCTTGACAAAAAACAAAAACACACACCTGAACTGAACTGAGTTAACATAGGGACTGACAGAAAAAAAAGTCTGCAGACTGTGAAGTTAGTATCATTCTGTGATGATAAAAACAAATCCAGTCACAGGTCTCTCTACACCTTTCACATCAGTTTTTGGTAAGGAGTTTCATAGTGCTGTAGGAATAAGAAAACTCAGGAGGTTCAAAATGCTCTGACCAAAGCTCCAGGACAATTACCAGCAAAAAGTCTTCGAGAGCTCTTGAACAAGCTCTTGAACTACAAAGTTCAACTACACTGAGTTCCTTTGTTTACTGCCTTTCTTCAGGGCATATTTTGCTGACTCCCAGACAGTAGAAACATACTTCAGAACACATGCAGAAGAAAGCATAAATCTCTAGGCTTGAGACCCTCTGGAAGCTGAGATTTTAGTATAGAATTTTCCCAAACTGCAAACAGGGGCAATAGTAAGTCTCCTGAGATGAAAGCAAAATATGCCTCTTTTTTCTTTTTTCCATTAGATTGTTCAGGCCAGTTTCAAGAGAATGGCGCTTTATTTAGATAATATCCTCAGTGAGGACAGCCATCTGAGATGACACCCAAAAATAAATGTGTGAGAAAAATCAAAGCTACCTAAGGTAATTCTCAAGTATAGCAATAAAAAACCAAAAGCCAATTCAAGGCTAAAAAGCATCACAGTCATCAGCCAAGTCGCACCTAAAACAGGTTTTTCCTCTCACCTGATCTGCCAATGCGATGGAGATAAGTCTCTGCAAGCTTTGGGAAATCAAAGTTTATCACCACATTCACAGCCTGGATATCAATACCTCGGGTAAACAGATCTGAAACACAATCCAGATCACAAAGAAAGTTAATTTCAATGAGCTCAAACGCTGACAGTATCTAAGGTGTAAAGATTAACAGTGATGAACATTGCGTTGCGCTAGTTTCCAGATATAAGCTTTCCTTGTATCAAAGACAGTTTACATACAATCCTGTTACAGCTTCCTCTTGCTCTGTACACATTATAAACACGAATAATGTAAGAACAAACAAAACCACCAGATCTGCACATCTACACAGAAAAAAAAACCACAAAGCTAGTTTTTTCCACAATACACTATTTTGGAGCAGATTTTCTTAAGCATCTCTTCACACAGGATTGTGTATTGCCAGTGTCACAACAGACTTGAGACCTGACCTACATTCCACTACCTCAACTACTTCTATTCTGCTTCTAGTGATTTTTGTTAAGATGGCTCAGACACACGCAGTGATAGCGGACACTGCCAGGTACTGCCCAAACAAGCCGTGCAACAAAGAACTTGGATCATACACAGGCCAGTCAAAACTACAGAAGTATTTTAAAAAAACAAGCTATAAACACTTAAAAGAATCAGCAGAACTTCACATGATCATAGACACAGTTCTACTGATACATCATAAAGTTTACAACCCAACAACTCAGGGAACCCTCATGCGTGAAAATAAACAGAAAACACCATTGCAGTAAAATGATTTGTTGGCAAGCTGCACCTTCACAAAAGACAAAACTCCACATGCTTAAAAGAGTGCTGCACCCTGCTACATGCAGGCTTGAAAAAGACATCTTACCAAAACAGCTTGTTTTGGTTTATTACAGCTAATTGATCTACGATACCTGGGCTAATGTGCTTTCTATCACAAACTTCAAAGCAGGAAAATGTTTAGGAACTCTTACCAGTGCAAACGAGATTGCGGCACAAGCCATTTCGGAAATCATGGAATACACGATTGCGGTGCTCCTGGAAATACACACACATAAACAATGGGAAACAAAAGGCCAAAGCCCACAAGCCAACCAGCTGGTACTTACAGGTATAATTCAGGTAACTAACACTGAACTCCAATAGTGTGAATTTCTCCTCCTCCTCATTAGAGAACAGCTGAGTTGAAACAAGATGCCAGTACATATTTTTTAGCACTCCTTACCACATATTCTAAAGAATTAACTCTAGAGGGTCTTGATCCCACTTTTCAACAAAGACAATTAACTGACTGCATTTTAAAACCTCCTACGGTGGCATCAAAACCATCTCAGAAAAGCACTACCTGAAGTTACAATTACATGAAACCACATCAAGGAAGTTAAACTGCTATTTTGACTGTTGTCTTTCTCTGGTCCCCCTTGCCAGATTTCATGTTTTATTAATTCCCTTAAAAACTGAAGTCGGCAGTAACTTCCTTTTCCAGTATGAAGCATTTTTCACTACCGATTCAGAACTAGGGATGGGATAAGTCAATTTTCTGTGAAGACTCTCCTCTCACAAACACCTCACTTTGGGCCACACAAAGATGAAGTAATATTACTGTTAAATGAAATTTAGAGAGGGAATGAACAAGCTGAAGCATTCTTCAAAAACATACCTGCACTTTGCCAAAAGATCATCTACTGACTGATCAAAAGCATACAAAAATCAGACTTTGAGGAACTCACTTGCATACCTCTCTGTTCTCAGTAACAATACCACTTCTGTTTCTGCTCAATTAATTACTGTTCTGCATCTGGCCCAGCAAACATTGGCATTACCTGTCAGCTGCATGAGCAGCAAGCTAGACTAGTTTACATTTAAAATTAAAAAAAAAAAAAAGTTTCGAAGTACTCCTGTTCTACATGCGTCACTTCAGCCTTCTGACATCTTTTAATAGTGTGAAGCTACAGGAAGTGTGAGCTACTGTACAATTAACAGAAACCTCTGCACTGGCAAAGCTGCAATGGCTTTTTTCACCAGCTACACCAAGGCCACGAGCATCTGGTCACCATACACCAGCCACAGCTTTCACCAAGAGGTTTGATCCAACCTACCTCCTCAACTTCTCGAACACCCCTGCAGTCACAATGCAAGATTACTGTTTGCAAAGCCACACAGGGTACTCACTGGGCTACGTATTGGGGTTTTTTGTCACCTATTGTAATTCAGCCCCCTTTTCATCTGTATTAGTTACACTGTGTGATCTACCGTGGCTCCCCATGCTGCCAAAGCAAGGCAGCAGCACTAAGAACTGAGCCTTCTGGCTGCAGTTTGTGCTTACACTGGGACTAATTAATCTGACCTGAAGTACTCAAATACCAACTGGCCACATACACTGAACAGTCTGGAAAGAGGGCTGGGATGAGGGAAGGCTGGGGGTGGGGCTGGCAGCAGGTATCTAAAACCAAACCTATACCAAAGCAATACATGTTTCAGTTTATGAAGAACATGCAAACTTAAAGCAAGCATGAGACTTAATTCAGCTGTTCAACAAAGCCTGGGGTGGTGTGGAATAAACCACTGTAGACTTCATACTCACCTGCCTCATTTTAGCATGGATATAGAAGCAGGAATAGCCCAGCTGGGAGATCTTTTTGGCTAGCAATTCAACCCGTTGAGAGGAGTTGCAGAAAATGATCGACTGGTTAATCTGGAGCTGAACATATTAACAGTGTTCTCAGTAAATGCAGCATTTTACTAACACAGGATCCCACACATGTCTAAATCCCTTCCAAAAAGAAAGCACAGCAGGTATGCTGCTGGTAATTCACATTGGACACATTTTTGTATAGGAAGGGAAAAAATTAAGGAAGTTCTATAACACAGAGATGCAGAACAAGAAGCAAGCATTTTCAGCCTTACATACACAGCACATTTTGACAAAGAAAAATTTTCATTAAGCTGCCTTTGAAACATGCAGTCTTACTCTTGGTTCCAAGAGGGAAAAAGCTTCTGGTATGTTCCTGACCCAACCGTACTCCTTACCCTGGAAAAGAGCGTATTGAGGCAGTGCACTTTCTGACGCTCAGTGACATAGGCATAGTACTGAGTAACTCCCTTCAAGGTCAGCTCTTCCATCAGATTAATCTCATAGGGTTTCTGCAAATGGGAATTCTAAAAAACAAAGATATTGATAAAGCAGACAGATCTACGTGCAAAACAATGTAAGTAGTTCCCACTCTACACCACATTTAACTTCCTCCAAGGCAAGGATGCACTATCTAGTCACTCACTCTTCATGCTATGATGAAAACAGACAGGGTGGGTAAATTTTCACAAACGATTACTTATAAATCCAAGGTGACTGAGCAGGCCACACAGGAGCACCCTCCAGAAGCAAATCCGTACAGATGACCTAACTAATACACCACGTGGCAAACAGCACCTTATAGGCAAAAACTGCACGCACCTAGCTTCCCATTAATGCAACTGCAGGTCAAAAACTGCTTTCAAACTTCTGTTCTAGACTTAGGCTGATTTAGATTAAACCTGTGAAGTTTAGAAGTATTTAAAAAACCAAGCACTAACAGCTATGCGTCACTCATTCACAGCCTTCCTGCGCAATGTCACCACCATACCTACATGGATACATCTCAACTCACCATGAACTTCTGCACACTCAAAGGAAAAGTGGCTGAGTAGAGCAAAATCTGTCTGTTTTTAGGTAGCGTGAGAATAATGTCTTCCATTATTTGAACAAAATCCTGAGACAGCAACTTATCTGCCTGTAACAACAGAAGTAATAAACAGCAAGTTAAAATAATGGTGTAAGATTTCAGTCTTTCAGCAGCTCCACATTTGGGAGAAGGAAAAAAAAACAGCTACCAGGGGTCCTACCAGAGTCATCCAAGAGCTTTCACACAACTATATTCTCTCTCACTCAGAAGACTGTACGCTACTGGATGTTCATAAATCAATTTTATATACAATTACGTGGTAAGCACAGCTGACTCATTATAAACAGAAAACAAATGAAATGCATTCCTTTGTCACAGAATAGACTGTTGCTCTATTCTTCAGCATCAGCAAAGACAGGAAAGGCTAATCTTCCTAGGCTGTTTTCTTAAAAGATTTACATGCAAAAAAACATCGTACTGTCAAAATAGTTTCTCAAAAATACTGAGAAATGGAGGAGACCTTACAGTGTCTCTAAGCAAGTCTGAATCATTGCTGTGCACCAAAAGGACACTCACTGAGACACATCATTCCTTTAACTTGGTGTTAAAATCCCAGAACATTTATCATAAGCAACTTGCCTCATCCAATACTATCATCTGGACATGCTCAACTTTTGCTACTCCTTTCTTGATGAGATCGAGAATTCTCCCAGGGGTAGCTATCACCACATGCACTGTAAGGTTAGAAGAGAGAAAATAAAAAAAGAGAAACACAAAAACCCCACAAGGCTAAGGTGATTAACACTGTGTTTCCTTCCAGTATTCATGGCCGTGTTTCATATGAACACTTTGAAAGAATGACAACAGTAAAAAACAGCAAACAAGACATTGTAGTCTGTTCTGTAACAGGCAAACAGTAACAAGCAGAAATCCCATGACCACATTCGACCACTTTGTAAAAGCCACAAGGACACAGCAACCCTATTATAGCAAAAGTGCTCTGACCTGTATCATCAAGCCTCATTATGTCATCTCGCAAATTGGTTCCTCCCGTTGTTGCCATCACTTTGGCACCTCCCATGTGTTTGCTGACTTGGATACAGATTTGACTGACCTGCAGGGCTAGTTCACGGGTGGGAACAATCACCATTGCTGAAAGTTAAAAACATCACGGTGAGTTACTAGTAACACTGTATCTCAAATACTCATCCTCATAGGAGACAGAAACTTTATGAAGTAAAATAATGAAAAGCACAGTTTAGGAATTCCTCTCTGGGTATCCTAGCAAGACCTAGGAACTGCTTTTGACAAGGCAAATTCCATGCAAGGATTCTCCAGCCCTTGATGCTCCCTTTGCACAACTACCCCAGCCAGCACACTTGCTTATTACTCCACATCCACTTTCCAGGGCAAGACAGAAGAGTGTACAAGCCTTCTTCCATTTAAAGCTTTTGAAAGCAACTTTGCAAATTGCACCTCCCCTCCACCATTCCCCATTAGCTTTCTCTGGAAGTACAAACAGATAACCTACACTGCCCAACTTCATCAACCAGTTTTAGATTCAAGTCTCTTATGTAGTGACTGACACCATTACCTGGCTGCATTTAAGTGAGATCCACCTCAACTGACCTTGTATATTGTCCTTCTTTAAGTCTAGCCGTTCAAGTAAAGGAATGAGGTAGGCTCCACTCTTGCCTGTTCCATTTTTTGCTCTAGCCAAGATATCCCTACCAGATAAAGCAATGGGGATGCTCTCCTCCTGAAATGCAAGGACAGACAGTGCATGAGCAATTAATCATAAGCCATGCTTCACTGAAGAGGCTGACCAAATTTAACTCCCCTCACTAACAGTATCACATGAATTTTGACTGTTTCATGACCATTACTATTATTACTATCTTGCAACCACACGCATGACAGACTCACAACAGGAAGAAGTTAAACCCATCAGTAAAGAGTTCCCCAACACATCCCACTTAGAAGTCCTTATCTTGCCTGATCATAAGAAAGGGATCAGGTACCATAGGTAAACCCATACTTACACATTAGGAAAAAAGTGAAAAATTGGGAAAAAAATAAGGGAAGAGACAATGACAATCACTAGCAAACTCCTCCTACAGAAAAAGATTCCCACCTACATCTTAACATCAGAACCACCTCAGCCCATGTGATTCCAACCTCTATATTCCTGTGATACACGTCTCATAAAATCTTCAGCTATCCAAACACAGGCCCCGTGTATTTTTAATTTTACTACCTTTTTCAGCAACATCTAAAGAAATCTCAGGCTTTTGGAAAGGTGGCATCATGTGAATCTGTTTATAAACAAAGCAAGCTATAGTTTTCTCATGCCTTAAAGAGACAAGGTGGCAGAGCTGCATCAGTGATAAAACCTGAAAGATCAATTAAACGAGAGTTCAACCTTCCACCACCCCCTTAAGTTTACACATGAACAGTTCTTAACAGAACAAGCCTTAGAAGTAAAAGAAAGATGGAGGTACAGAAAAGTAAACTTGATAAAATATTCATCTCTCTCCCACAGTCTCCATTACTCTTCTTCCACAAGATTACAATAAAAAGAGCCAGCACTGTGATAAAGTCGTAATTATATTTTTAACAACTAAAGGTACACAGCCAATGGTAACTCAGTTTTCTGGAAAATTTATAGAACAGACCCCTGGGACTACTTATGTGAAAGACAGTACTGAACAGAGAATTAGCAAATTAACACCTCCAGCATGAAAATGAAAATCCAAGTTAACTTCTCCAAAGTGTAAGGCAGTCCTATCAGTAAGTCACTCATTGAATGACTTAGTGATTTAGCTGGGGGTTAGAAATTCTTGCCTTTCCCAAGCGACACCAAGTTATTTTCTTCACAGCTTCAGTTTCCCCCAGTGATGGCACAAGTATTGGACATTTAGGCATAAGAATGTCAATACATTTACAGAAGTTAAAACAGCATCTAAGTAGTCTGTTTGCAAACAACCTGAATAGGAGATGGTTTTTCCCAGCCCATTTCAAAAATTCCCATCAGCAACTCCCGTTTCAAACAGTAATCTTCAAACTCATTTCCTTTTGTGGAGGTCACGTCCTGAATAATCAAAAAATAAAGCACATCCGTAAGATTAGGTCATACAACCTGCAGCTGTAGATTGGTCTGAAATAGCCTGTAGAGGAAGACCACAAATTACTACACTAAGAGTTCCCATTAACCCGTGCAACACCCTACGGTGACAAAGGAAACATTCGCTTTCTCAGAGCCAAACGCAGCTCCTGAGTGCATACAGCAACACCTTCCCATCTGCCTTGCATGACACAGATGCTGCCTGTGTCATGCTGTAATACTAATAAAGTAAGAAATCCATGGCAAACTCAATTTTCGAGCTTTCCAAGAGAAGCATCGCTCACAAGCAGTTGGGAGAACACATTAATTCTTCATTTAAAACAGTAGGAGCTGAACTACTTTTTAGACTTCGCTCAGGACAAGTATTTTACCACTGCAAGCCCTCCCACAAGTTTTATTTAATATTTATTCCTACAATTCAGTCATCCTTACCGAAGTTTTGATTCTCAAATCCTTTGGAGGGAGTTTTAAAGTCTTCTTCCAGTCATCACCAGGTCTATAGCAAAATAAAATGAAAACAGATTTTAAAATAATTAGTATTTTAATTTTGCATTTTATTTTCTTAGATGTAGTGATGAACATGTAGTATTTTCACCTCCTCAAAGCTAAATGAACCCACACATATGAGCTCAAGTCTTTTCTGAGCTAAGCAGGATTTAACAGGCAGAAAACTGTAAACAGACAAAATCAGCTGTCTGCCAAACAAATTTGTGAAATCTTTATCCAGTCATGATTCAAGTCCCATTTTTAGGGCACTGAATCAAACAGCAGAACAGATTTAAAACTGAGCATTGACTTAGTCACATAACAGAAACTGGCTATAATAAATCCACACAAGAGTACTTCATGTTATAAGAAAAATTCTCTTGTCCAGGGAACATCTATTCTTAATCTCCAAGGAATGTGAAAAGGTTAAAAAAAAAAAAAATTCTGGTGAAAAAATTAAGTAAGCAATCACTCTACTTGTTGAGCAAGCGTCATTTGCTCTCAGTGAGATTTGGACACCCATCCTCTCTTGAAAGCCACTGTAGATAGGAGAGCAAGTCTTTCTCTTCACCAGCCCCAGGAAGTTAGGCGTGAATTTTGATGAGTTTAATTCATTACATTGGTAAGAGTAATCTTGTAAAAAAACATTTTAAAAAGGGGGGGAGGGGGCAAGTGAGGCAGATTTTAAGAACCTGAGTGTTCCATCACACTCGCTCTGAGGACAGCTGACATTTCCTTCGCAAATAATTAACAGAATAAAAGCCAATGCTGTTCAGAGGGAGGATCCATGGAAGAAAAAAGAAAAGCAACACATTATCACACTATCCAAGTATTTTACATCTTTCAGAAATTCCAACCAGTACACTTCCAAGCTGGATGGGAGCAGGGTATCACAGTGGGACTGTATCTCTCAGCTCAGGCTTTGACGAATTAAAGCCAGAGCATTACAATGAGGAGATCAGGTACTACTCTTTCAGATCAATGACAAAAGATAACTGACTTTAAAGCATTTCCCACCATAAGAAAGAACTGCAACAAACTGAAAAGCATACACAACTAGACTGAGACCAGGTGGCATTTCCTCCTCGGTCTTAAATCCCAATTCAGTTCCTTCCCACTCCTCCACTTCCCTCCTGCACCACTTGCAACAAGCAAAAACCACAGGATTCTAATGCTCAGTGGGCTGCCTCTGACAGTGGCTCACACTCAGAAAAGCATAGCATCAAACTGGATTTTCACAACAATCACTGCTGCAGAGAAGCCTGCACATGGAAATACAGCTTTTTTTTGTAATGTACATCACAGGACACTTCTAACCACCCAAGTCACAACAGAAGACAACATTTTCCAAATGGGAACCCAAAATGCTTTCCCATACGTGACTTTTAAACATTCCTTTCGTGGCAGCCGATACAAACACTTACTTAATAGCGGTGGTCATACTCTGTGCTTGCTGTTGAGTGCCATTATTGATTGTGTTGGCATTTTTCAGCTGGTTCATCTGTTGCTGAGTTTGTGTGCCTCCACCTCCTGGGCCCCCGCTGGGTTTTACAGGGCCTCTCAACTGCCCATTCTGACTGGATAGACCCATTATAACAGGGTTCTCTGTTCTGGCCGTGCTCATGCTTTTATCTTTAAAGATGTCTTTTTAGACGTCAAAACTTTGAAAGTCAGTACAGAAACTGTAATAACAGTTTATTAGACTCTCCAAAATGAAGAGATAAATAAGTCTTGCTCAATATATGAGTCCTTTATTGCAATGCAGGCAAGCACCTGTAAGTCACTCAAAAGTAAAGCAGTAACTTGCTCTGATGCACTGTGGAACAACTTTTTTTTAAAAAAAGCCCTCTATTGAAGTTGAGTTCTATCAGAATTCACTTGCTTCAATCTGAAAGAGAAGCAGACAGTAACAGTTAGTATGTGGATTTTTGGCTATATAAATCACATTAGTTTACTTTTGTATTTTAAGAAAAATTTCTTCCCAGGCACTGTGTAACAACAGTACTTGCTTTTTAGTTTTCTCAGTGATAATTATAAAGACACACATCAAACTTTTTTTGCCTTTCTATAAAGTTTTGCCTAACATCTTCAGCCACCGAAGAAAACCTCCTAAACAGTTGTACTTTCAGCGACCTTCCACGACATGTCCCCTCCCATAAAGTAACCACTGAGTGTATCAATTGCTTTGACAGCTCTTCAATTCCCCCACAAATTCACCCACTTCCAGGATGCAGCCAACCAGCCCTAAAATGCTGAGCAGTAATATTATGCATAGGTTTGTGACAGGAGGCAAGACGACAATATCAAGTGGGCATTTCAGGTAGAACTGACAAAACCCTTACATTACTCTGACTGCCCTGTTCAGTTTGAAAGGGAAATATAAATTATGTAAACCCAAACCAATAGCTTACCCTCCTCCAACCCAAAACGCTACCTCAACCAGTTTATCCCCAGTTTTCAACCAGGTATTGATTTAAGGCTATTCAGAACAGTGACCAAACAACAACATTATGCTGAACTGAGAGCAGCTGCCTCTTTGAGTCGAAGTGACTGAGCTCGAACTGAGGCAGTAACGCTGCTGGTTATCCAGCTTCCTGCTTGTGACCTTACCTTCCCGCTGTCAGCGACAACTTATGTTGCCCTCAGAAGATAACACTTCATACACATGACTTAATATTGACTCTGTATGTAACAGAAAGGTTGCAAAACTGTGGAAAGACAATACAAAGTCTGCCCCTTACATAAAGCAAGCATAGACCAGAGCTAAAGATATATAAAGCAAGCATAGACCAGAGCTGAAGACTCCTTACGATAGTACCAGGGAGACAAAATGTCCCTAGTCCAAAATCTTTTGGAACAAAAAGTAGGCTTGCCTGTGCTTTCTCACCATAAAGCATCTGCATCTTGGGAAAACACAAAGGAAAAATCAGCAGACTACTGCTTCCTAACCTCAGCATTCACAACAAAATGTATGTTTTCCCAGTGAATAAAAGGCACACTGAAGAGCATTTCAAGAGAGTGGAAAAGGAATTCAGACTTCCCAGCTGTTTTCAAGTGTGTCAATTCTGGCTTCACAGCAAAATTTTAAAGTTTGCGATACTAGGATTTTCTGCTAGTTAACTTTCAAGGCATCTTCGAAGAGGTATTTCTCCTGGCCATTAACTTCGTAAAAACCAGACGAGTCACGAAGGTAACCAGAGACGCCAACGAGACCCGAATACCAACGCCGAGTTCTCCAACAGTGTAGGAAATGAAACCTCTCAGTCCCTTATGCCCTCACGCTCGTAACTATCCTTTAGAAGAACACAGGTTAAAAATAACGCACAGCCTCATGGAACCCAACAAATCTCCCCGTTCCGATAAAAGAGACGCCACCATTTCGCGAACTGACGGACTGAAGGAAAAAAGGCCTCCGTCGCGTATCTGTGCTCTATAGGCGCGGGCAGGCGGCCGGGGCAGTAGCTCCGGACCTTTCCCTTCCCCTCGGCTGGGCCCGGCATAAAGGGAGCCCTCGAGGTGCTCAATGTGCCCGGGGAGCCGGGGCCGCACTGCGGAGCCCCG
>VWZT01010608.1:27678-85540 GCA_013397055.1 Pachycephala philippinensis | reverse complement strand
GCTCCCACAGAGCCGTGCCCACCCTGGCCCGTCCTCACCGCCACCAGCCGCGCTCCCCCTCGCCCAGGTACAAAATCCTCTCGCTCCCCCGGTGCCTTGTTATGGCGACTCGACGCTCCAAGATGGCGGCTTCCTCCTTCCTCCCGTGCGCCCTCCCCCTCCCGGCGGGCGGCACCGCCCCGGTCCGCACGCACCACGTACATACGTACGTACGTTCGGCGTGCGCCACGCGTCACGCCACACCCAGCGTGCGGTGCCCATGTGACCGCGCTCGGCGGGTTGGCCCCTCCTCCCGTTCCTTCGTCCCTTAGTGTGGGCCGGTCGCTCAGTGCTGGCCCTTGCCTTTTAACCCTGTTTCGTAAGAAAACGCCTGGAAGCCTAACGGGGCTTCGCTATGTAGTCATTAAAACAGAGCCAACACAAACGTAAGAATAAGAGACTGAGCCACAGCCTGTAGGAGTCGTGACCACCGATCGCGACAGGCTGGGAATTTGCACTTCTTTTTAGACAGCTGTTATTTAGACAGGGATTTTGACAAACCGAGACACAATAGGAATGTGATCTTAAACACTAGCACTTAAACACCTGGTAGTTCCAAAACTGCCTTGCAGACAAATTTTTCTTCAAATGTTTTTCCAAAATACTCGCAAAAGGACAAGGACATTCCTGATGTTATCTAGTTCCTCTCATCTACAGCTGTCTCTAGATGGTTGTTTTTCCAGCCTCAGCAACAAAAGGCACAGGCTCCCCCCTCCAGTTCTGGCTGAGAACATCCTTCCTGACCTCCCAGTCTCCCGGGCTCAGTGGTACCTGACTCCTCGCGTTACCCCTCAGCCCTTGCAGCCCAGGGCTTCAGGACAGGGCTTGCTCAGTCTGTGTTGTCCCTGTGAGGTGGGGGATGCGAGTGAGGCACAGTGCGAGCTCCCTATGGCCTCCCTCCGGTTTTGCTGCTCTCTATACTCTCAGGAGAAAGAGTGCCCAGAGGCTGATGAGCACATGCAGGTGCACACGAAGGTCCTCATGGCAGGGGAGGACAGTGACATCCTCGGGGCAGCAGGTGCCCAACAAGTATGGATCTAAGAAGCAGGAGGAGTGGTTGTAATCCCCCAGTGCCACGTGAATAACACCACCTCCTTCTTCACCAGTCCAAAGTCCCTCCAGAGTCTTTGCTGGTAGAGAGGCCTTGGT
The DNA here is from genome assembly GCA_013397055.1 of Pachycephala philippinensis. Lineage (NCBI taxonomy): Eukaryota > Metazoa > Chordata > Aves > Passeriformes > Pachycephala > Pachycephala philippinensis. The sequence continues at coordinate 84,352 of VWZT01010608.1, read as the reverse complement.
GCAGCTGTGCCTAGACAAGAGGAGGACAAGAACTGTGCTTGTCAAACCACCTCACCTCCTCGCACAGGAAAAGCTTTCTGCCAAAATGCCAGCTACAATGCCATCCTACTCTGCTGACCCAGACCAGGGCATTCTCACCGTGAGTCTGGTGCTGTGACATCACTGAAAAAAAATGCCCATTTCCCTGAGCAGAGAAAATCTTGATTTCCCATCTTAATTCTCCTTTGTTACCCTTGTGAAATCAAACTTCCCAGCCCGTGCTAGCCCTGCTCTAGACTTGCAGAGCGGCTGCCAAGGCTTTGCTTTCCTGTGCAAACCACCTCACACTCCCCCAAGCCCAGACGAGGGGCAAAGCAGCAGGAGAAGGAGCAGAAGACAACCACAAGTCACTGGGGTTAAAGCAGCCAGAAGGACCCCAAGGCAGAGGGTGATGATCATACAGACTATAACCATGCTTCGAAGTCCTGCACAGCTCCAGAGAAGTGCCTGGATCCAGGAGGTTTCTGGTAAGGGTGGTCCTTGGCACAGGACTTTTCAAAGCCTTTCGGACCACCTGGAACAAGTATGGCTGTGGGCAAGAGCCCTGAAGGTTTCCAGGGAAGACCTAAGGATGTTCTGGATCTTCTGTGGTACAGACCAAAGGAATATGGATTCCTCAAACCGTATTTTAAAAATCAGCTTACGGCACTAATAGAAAGATGATAAAGCTAGATGCTAATCTTTACATCAATCAGGTTGCTCTATGCCTGGAGCTCATTTGCCTTGCAAATACTCTATTGTTACATTCTGTGTCCCTCCCTACTCACTTAAATTATTAACTCCACCCCAGAAAAGAACTTTTGTAGAAACTTCTGGAGGAGAGACAGATCCTGCCCCTCAAACCATGGGGCCTGTGAGCTACTCATCAGAGACCTATGACTTGGTGAGTTGTGCCTGGCTTTGCTTGATAACAGGGATGGCAGGTAGAGCTGGGGTGGGCTGAAAGGCCGTGTTTCTGGCTGTCCATCTCCTCACCCTCCTGTTGGCAGAGACAGAGCTTGAGCCATTTCTTATGCCAGTGTAAGCAGTCCTTGCATCCCTTAAGTCCAGACTTGACCACAAGCACAATGCTGTTGCTTGCAGAGAGCCGGCGTAGTGTGGCTGCAGCCACTGTGATCCAGGGGTGCTGCATATTCTTTTAGAGAAAGCTGCCCAGCTACTGGCACCTTGTGCCCAGATGTACTGGCAACCACTAAGCCCGAGTACTGTCCTTGCATGAGGACACAGACCAGAGTCTCTGCAAAGGGCCAGGTGACTCACCTGGTCCCATCCTGTGCTGCCAGCCTGTCCCAGCCTCTGCTCCCTGTTGCCTTGCTGTCTGCACAGCCGTTAGCACAATGTGGGCGTAAAAAACTTATTCTGAGCCAGGCACGTTTTGCACCAGCCTTCGTTGGTATAAATGACTGCGTACACAGTGTGCAAACCCCTGTACACTTTATCTGGTCTCCTTACACAACTGGAATACCCAAGCAAACCCAGTCTTCTCTCTCCGTGTGTGAAAACCCTTGATATGACCATCCTGCTTGCTTTCTCCACATACAGGCTGCCATAGACTGCTGAAAGGGGAATATGCAGTATATTTACAAGAGGGGAATTTTAAAGAGTGGAAGATAAATTGCAAGTACTTCTTCTAACGGGGAGTGATGACACTAGGTATTCTACCTCATAGTTCTCTTCCCAGCATTTACAAGTGAAAAAGAGCAGCTGCACCTTTTAGAGTATGTTGTGGTATCCAATGGGAAGTACACAGCAGCATTATCATTAACCTGGTTTTCAAATATTGCATCTCAGAATTTATTTTTTACTAGAGTGGCTCTCTGCAGCAGACCTCAGGATTAGTTATTCCAAAAAGAGAAATGTTGGATTCAATTGTTACCAAATTTTCTGTTCCTCCTTTTTTCTACGCACCAGGGAAGAGCAATGAGGTGGGGGAGCAAGCCCTACCCTCCTTCCTTCTTTTCTGATTCATCTAGTATAAGAATCCTTTGCAAATGGTGGTCATTCTTTTAAAACTTTTTGGGAGAAAACACTTCTTTCCCTGACCTCTGTTGAAGTTCAGTGCCAGCGCTAAAATTTGCTGAGAGAAAATTTGCTCAAGCCTTTTCCACCTCCTTTTCTTTGCATACAAAACTTTCCATAATCCTTAGCTTAGTGATTTTATCTCTGCTGTGAATTATTTTACATCATAAAGGAGACCCCATGTGACAGGGGGAAACCCAGCTGATTTTAGGACTAAACACCCACAGTCAGGTGCCACAGCAGGAAGTTTCAGACCTTTTCTCAGACTTCTGCACTTGGGAGTTTGACGTATGTTGTTTTCCACCTCTGTCTCCTGGCAGCTTCCCAGATTTGGCTCCCTCCCTGGAACAGGGAGGCCACAGATATCACATGAGCATCACTGTATTTGCTTTGGTGGCGCCATATGTTGCTTTACTTATACTCGGTGCTTGTAGCAGCAACCTGCCCACAGAGATTGAATAAAAAGGCCTCCAAAGTGTCTTGTCAAAGTGGCAACACAAACCCTGCCTTTTGCAGAGAGGATTGTTTGATCAATTGAGCAGGTATGGAAGGAAAAATGATGAGAACGTTTGCACCAAAAGGGCATTTGTCCCAGTACCACACAGTGAATACAGTGAGGGCCTCACCTAAATTTTGATACCATATGAGACCATTTGACTCTGTAACCTTGCAGAAAAGTACCATGGCCAAAATAATAACCCCATTTCTCCATAGCAAAAATGCTTTGCCTGCTAATCTTCCTCAGCTGCAGACTAGACAACCAAAAACACAGTTGCAGAAAAACCACTGAGATCTACAGCAGGTTCCCTGAGGTTCCTCCGGCCAGTTTTCATTGCAGTGGGACTAACATGACTCGAGAGCATACAGGCACCTACACTACAGTAACATGGTATTTCCACAGGCCTTGGTCTTATTCCTGGATTTCCCTGGTTCAGCCCCTGGAGAAGTCATGAGCAGAAGCTCTGTCAGTAAATTGTACTGATGTGGGCAATTACAGTTTTAAGGTTTTGGGAATGAAATGTGCTGCTCCCAGCCCTGGCATCGACTAGAAGGGAATGATTCACATGGAAAATCCATAACGGTGCACAAGTTGCTTCACTTCTGCAGCCAAATGTTTTGGTCGCTGACAGTTGTGGGGAACTGAGAAAAACAGCTGACACACGGAGACCAGAATAACTCCGTGATGCAGGTTATAGGGGTAAAGGGATCCCTGAACAAAAAGCACACAGGAATGGCCTTCCTGGGCATGCGCTTAACTACTCTATTACAGAAAGAGACAACACTTTTTCTCCCATCCCCAAATCTGCTGCAATTGTCTTGCAGGAGACCGGTACAAAGGTCCCTCTGCATGCACACTGTTGACTTATCCCATCCCATATCAGGCAGTCACCCACTTCCAGTCCTAGAAATGAGAATTGCAGCAGAGCCCCCAGAAGCCTCAGCTTGTCATATTCAGTGCATCTCCTGCAGCTCTGGTCCCTGCCCTTCCTGTCTCAGCCAGACTCTGATTTTTCATCTTCTTTTATTTGTCTCCAACTCATTTCTGTCTGCTCCTACCCACATGTGCTGCTCTGCTCAGAGATGAAGGAGAGGACGACTCAAACACAGCTCTGCACACACTTCCCCTCCCCACAGCAAGTGGTTTACAGTAAGAGCCCTCCCTACCTGCTCCCCATCAGCAATCAGATGGTGTCTGATAGTGGCACTCAGCCTCTGCACTTCCGGCTCCAAATGCAAGGCGATGCTGGAAACTGGTCAGCAGCCAAAGCCACTGAACACTGCCCAAGCTGCCCATCCACTGCCAATGATGGCGCTGGCATGGCTCCAAGGGAGGACTGACACTCCAGCCAGCAAACCCAGCCATTTTCCATCATTTCATTTTTCACTTCAAAGCTGGAATCATCCAACCTTTTCCCAGTGAAATTTCCCATTCCAACATATAATCTGTTTGGGGTTTTCAGCACAGTCACCTGCACAGCCCGAGCAGCCTGGTTTAGTCACTGCATCAAATTGCAAAGGTTTTTAGGTTGGTTTTGTTTTTCTCAGAGAGGTTCAAGGATTTGGCCCTGGCCAACACATCACAGATTTCTATGTGTGCTTCTAACTCCTGATGAAAGGTCCAGGTACAGAGTAGGCAGGAAATGCTTTCAAGCTGGGTAGAAAAATAACTGGGAGGGATTTCTTAAGGCTTTTGTCTTTAGCAGCATTCGCTGGTCTCCAAAATCATACCCTAAACCAGAAAAATAACAGTTCTTTGGTAATACAAAATGCTTCTCACCAAAGGCTTGCAGCCCCACAGTTACATTAGCAAGAGCTGAGCAGGGTTATACCACACTTCCCGAGGACTCATTCATCCTCCTACCGTCCACTGCTTGGGGACTGCCTGTGCCAGCTGTCTGCTCTACATGTTTGGTAATGCTCCATAGGCTTCTGCCCCATCAGCATGCTTGGGCTCCTCTTGGAACCATGTAGATGGTTTCATCTGCAGAGCAGTTTAGATGAGCCCTGCTGCTGCCAAGTGACCTCTTTATTCCCCACAGTCATGTGCAGAGGCACCCACTGCATTACCCAGAGAAAGCTGGCTGAGAGAAAAGGAACATAAATCACCCTTCCCTAGCTAGGCACAACGTAAGACTCCAGGCTGGTCACAGTAATTTTGCTTAGTAGCCCACTGGGTGAGCAAACACCCCCCAAATCAGATCTAAAACTGTGTAAAGCAGGGCTGGTATTTTCAGACAGGAACTTTGGCTGATGAGGGAAGGAGCAGCAGGTGCAAACGGCTGCAGCTGGCAGTGAAAGGTATGAAAGCATGAGCAGAGACTTCCGCTGTGGTCAACCCTGAAGTCTCAGCACAGGTCTCCAGAGAGGGTGTGGGTGGGGGACCTCAGGGTGACTGCTGCTGAGCTCTTCCCGGTTGTTACTAATTTTCAGTTTGCCACAAGCCTCCTCCACCACTCTCTTTTTGTGCAAGGCCAGGTGGAGCATGGCTACCATCCAGGGAGCTCATCCTTAGCAGAATTCCAGTTTCCCAGCACTCAAGACTTGCCCAGATCCTCAGCCCGAACACAGGCTGGTCAAGAAGATAACAGCAAGCCAAGAGCGACTCACATCTACAGCAGCTCTATTGCACTTCCCTTACTGGGTATCAGCCTGGGGTCCAAGTGATGTTTTCCCTTCCCTTTCTGTGACTGCAATTAATTCAGAACTGAAAGGTTTATCAACAGAACCGATCTCTCTCTCCATCATCTATTCCTGTAGCTATGGCACCATAGCGCCTCAGAGGCTTTCCTCCCATTGTGTTGAACACCTGCCCCACACCTTCCTCCGAGTGTGTGGAAAGCAATCTCAAAGGACAGCTGCTGCTGTCCCCACCTCACCTTGCTCTGCCATAGGCAGCTCTCAGGCCTCTGAGGAGGAGAAGAAGGGGACAGGTTCACTGCACAGAATTTGAGGTACCGATGTGCTGTGTGGTGAATCCTACCATCTTTTTACCTGACAGCAGGCAGCAGGCAGGACCGGAGTGGTCCATGTCAGAAATGGGTGGGAAAAATCGGGAAAGCTGGTAGAGGAGGGTTCCATTCTATGTCAGAAAGCAAAATTCATCAGCAGGTAACTTGGCAAGAACCAGACGATGAAACTGATCATCTGACTGGACACCAAAACATCGCCAAATATTCCAGTTAAAGATTACAGACTGAGCAGCCCTCACTGTCACAGATGGAGAAAACCCTCTCTACCTGCTGCTGCACCTCCTGGCAGTGGAGGGGCCTCCAAGGTCATCACACTGCAGACAGCATCTCCTCCTGAGGCAGGTGGGCTGTAGGACATGGGGGTGCTCCGCTCTAGGTCTGCCAGGTACAGCTGCGGGACTGGGTTCTTGTGTTCAGAAAGTCCCCTCCATTAACAAGACTCTCTCTGTTCCCCAGAGCCAGGTGGAGCTGAGCGGTTACTATGAAGCTGAGAACACCACCCCTTCTTTGGAAGGCTACTTTTGCTTCAACCCAGCCTCATCTGTGGTTGGCAACCAGGCAGACCCCTTCAGAAGGATCTTCATGCCCCTCATCTATCTGCTGATGTTTGTGTTGGGGACTGTGGGCAATGCCCTGGTCCTGGTCATTTTAGAGAGGTTCAAGCGGTCTCGCACCACCACAGAAAACTTCCTTTTCCACCTCACACTGGCCAACCTGGCACTGTTGCTCACCTTCCCATTCAGCGTGGTGGAGAGCTTGGCTGGGTGGGTATTTGGGAAGTTCCTCTGCAAGATACTCAGTGCTGTCCACAAGATCAATTTCTACTGCAGTAGCATGCTGTTGGGGTGCATCGCAGTGGACCGTTACCTGGCCATTGTCTATGCAATCCACACCTACCGCAAACGCAGAGCTCGCTCCATCCACCTCACCTGCATGGCTGTCTGGCTCTGCTCATTGCTTCTGACTTTACCCGATCTCATCTTCATGGAAGTCTGGACAGATGACAGCAACCGCAGCATTTGCTATTTTCCAGAGGTTGGGATCGATGGAAACAATGCGTGGCTGGCAACCCGCTTCCTCTACCACACCGTGGGCTTCTTTGTGCCTCTGCTGGTCATGTGTTACTGCTACATGGCCATCATCCGGGCACTGTGTCAGTCCCAGCGCCTGCAGAGGCAAAAAGCTGTCCGTGTGGCCATCCTGGTCACAGGCATCTTCCTCCTCTGCTGGAGCCCATACCACATTGTCATCTTCCTGAACACACTTACCAAGCTAGAAGCCTTCACCAAGAACTGCCTCCTGGAAGACCAGCTGGACACAGCTATCATGGTGACAGAGGCCATCGGCTTCACACACTGCTGCCTCAACCCCATCCTCTACGCCTTTATTGGGGTCAAGTTCCGTAACGACTTCTTCCGGATCCTGCAGGAGCTTGGCTGCATAAGCCAGGAGACCCTGCAGGAGATCCTGGAGGTGACAAGGAAAGGTAGCGGGATAGAGTCTGACAACACCACCTCCATCTCCACTTTCTAGCTGGGAAAGGCTGCCTGCAGGGCAGAACTGGCCTGGGGCTTTCCTTCCCAGTGGAACACTTGCTATGGTCTCAGTTACAAGTTTCACAAGCATCCCCAAAACTTTCTTCACTCCTCAGGAAACTGGTCCAATAGCCACCAAACACCCAAATCCCATTAGATACCTTGCTTGGCTCTTCCTGGTTCTCATACTTGTAGAGGTTCACCTGGCAGCTGTTGGTGAATGCTGGATGTCTGATGGTCACTCTTGTGGGGCTGGATGAACTCGAGCAGGTTGAACCTGACATTCCCACCTCTCCCTCGAAAAACTGATTGCAGGCATCTTGTGCACAAAGCCAGGCATGGGACTGGGGTGCCAGGGGCAAGGAAAAAAGGGCAGCCCAGTAAATGAGTCATGTCAGTAAGCAGGTCTCCATTTCACTAGTTCAGGTTGGTACAGACATGCCCAAAGGAAGCCATGGGACTCAGTGGCCATAGCAACTGGAGAAATGCAGGTAGGACTGATGGGGGCTGCACAGCTCAATCTGATAGCATGGACATACGGTGCTGGACACTCTCTGACTGCAACATTGTCCTCCTGCTGCGTGACATTCCCCCCAGCCAGCCACAACACATCATCTTCCCAACACAGCTCATGCCAGGAGGTCGTCTCACAGACTGCAAGATTTGACTGTCACAGACTCCTTTCCTGACACCAGTTGCATCCTTCCCCACTCGTTTGATCTGTTTTACTGCTGTTATCATGTCCTGTGGGTGGCTGCTGAACTGAATGCCTGACTGTACAAAAGTTTTCACTTAAGGAAGAATACCATCTGAAGAGATGGCTTCTGTCTTGTGACTGCACACAGGGGAGAGAAACCACACAGCTTTGTAAGGCTGAAGGTATATAACGGGGTTTTTTTTGGCAGCTAGTTGTATGGCTGTTTGTGGGTTCTGAGAGCAAGGAGACCCACTGCCCCAGAGTAAGGGAAAGAGCTCGTTTGCATAATTTCTCTTTGTTTTTAGCAAGGCTAGAGGATATGTGGCATTTTGCTTTGCACTATGCTTTCTGATCATTTTCCTCCACCTGCATCTACAGGGCTTTCAGAGATTAAGTGCATCCAGGTGTACAGAGGACAAACCTGGGTGATGATCTTGCCCTGAACTGCAAGTATGCAGAAACTGCTCAGATCAGGGCAGCTTGATGATAATTTGGTTCAAAATAAGAGCAGCAGCTTTCCCCATTATTAATTCTTGCACTGCAAACTGATGTGCGGGGAAGCCCCAGCAGACTCAAGACAGCCTGCTGCTGCCTAGGAGGTCTTGTCACAGTTTAACATGGCAGCGGGCCCACAACACTGCTCCACGACATTTCTATTCCTAAAGAGTGCTGTGGCCTGAACTGTAGGAGAGCCATACATACCAATGTCACATGAGCACGACCCTCATCACGAGCACACTTTAAAATCTGCTCTACCTTTCACCTCACATTTTAAGCAATGTCGAAACAATGTTAGTTCTCTTTCGGCAGCAGGAATTTTCTGCTAACCTCACTTCTGAAGTTCATCCCACTAGCAGACGGCTCGGTCCCAGGTGAACTTCACGGTACTCAAGGGCCCTGCTAAAAAAGACCAGCCATTATGGAAGGGGTCACATTACCTCAGCCTGACTCAGGCAGAGATCTCAATAGCTTGACCTCACATTGTGACTTCGGGAGAAAACTCACCTAGTATAAGGCAGTCCACCATTTCCTGCAGCACCGCATATTCAAAGATGAAACTTTAAAGTAATGGTGATTGTGGTTGTTCAAGCACATACATGCAGCAGAGAAGGACAAGTCTCTTAAGCCTGCACTTGTGTTCCCCATCGTTGTACCTGTGAGCGAACCCATTGCAGATGCATTGTAAACACCTCCCCGGCAGGTTACGGTGACAACTGTGCTTCTACATGAAAATGTTACTGAAAAAAATAATAGTCAAAGTGTAAAATTCTTACAGTGGTCACAAAGTAAAAAGAAAATCTGCATGCAAATGAGAGTGAACAGATTACACATCTATTGTTACTATAGCTTTTAGCACTGGTATGTACAAACCTTTAGGAAGGTTTGAGGTAAGCTGTAATAAACAGTTGAATAAAACACCATTTTTTCATGTATAGTGCTTGTAAGCATTTGTCTGCAACCGTCTCACTTTCTTCAAGGGAGACGCACTAGAGAGCAGTAAGGGGGCAGACGGCACCTTTCTGACAAGCTCTGCTCAAAGGGCCCAGAGGAGCACCTTGCTCAGATTCCCCTTCACCTGTGCCACAGAAGGCTCTGCTGTGTTCAGAGTCAGTCCAGACCTACATTGCCTCTCTGCTTTACAGAGCCTCTTCCACTAAGTGCAGCACCTCCTGCCCCAGTTTTACAGCAGCTGCTAACCTGACTGGAAAGCTGCCCTTGCACCTACATTTGGCTCAGACAGCCTGGGAATGGCTTGGCTCAGAGTTGGCAGACCTTCCCCGAAGAGTTGCCATTGTTGCCCCCACAGCTGCCTGCAGCCAGCCTGCTGAATGGCGACAAGAAGAAAGCAAGAGGAACTTTCCTTCACCGCAGAGGAAGCTCTGCTTTCCACTCAGCGAAACCCTTGCCATCTCCTCAAGGAGACACGTGTCATGGCTGTCACACCTCCTTGCCCCAGAGTGGGCTTCCCTGCTAAGTACTTTAGGCTGCCAAAGCCACGCCTGCAGCCCTTGGGCAGACCTTCAGCCTCCCCTGTGGAGCTCTGCTCAGCCCTTATCCCACCACTACCAAGTGAGGCAGATGTACTCTGCCCACCCAGGCCACTGGGAAGGTGGACTGAGCCAAGGGGAGCTCCAAGGTGGCTCCTGCAGAGAGTAGGGAGATGGTGTGTGGGAAGGCAATGTCACCACCATCCACAGCACACCCTCTGCACCCCCAGTCTGGACTGTGCTCTGCAAACAAGGCTCCAGCAGACAAACTAGAGGAAGCCCTGGTCTCTGATAATGGCAACCCCACAGATGGGAACACAAAGGCCCTCACAACAGCACACTGCTCTGCCTTTCCTGCAGGGCAACCAAGTCTCCCAGGAGACAGAGCTGGGGTGTTTCAGCGGAACATCCTGCTACACACACACAGTGATCACAGGGCCGTGGCAGGCAGTAGAGCATGTACGGGTGAGTGTGAGTAAGGGAACGCATGAATGAACGTGTGCCTGGGAGTGCTGTAGAGAAGGGGCTCCCCCGATGCCCACACAACCGTCCCAGCACCTCTTGCACTCTCTATCTCTGCTGCAGTCCTGTGGAAAATCACATGGAAAAAGACAGGCACAGGGTCAGGTCTTGAAATTTGTCTTTTTAATAAAAAGGCACCTATAAAACAGGTCAATACATTACAGGCAGCACAGATACCCAAAAACAAGCCTAAAAATTGTTTCAAATAAAAACCAATAAGATGTCTTCACATACTGTATTTATATATTTATATTTATATATATATATTTATATAATGGTACAAAATGACTGGGGAAGTTTCTCCATGGGATGACAGAGAACAGGTCAGTCACCTTTACCTCAATGTGAAAGCTAATTCCAGGTGTGTGATTATCTGACATACTGAAAGATGCAGATTCCCAGCATTCGCTTTTTTGGAGCTGGAAAAACATGGCAAAGTCATGGCTAAAAGATGGGCAAACCTTCTACTGTGATTAGGTGGAGTCAGTACACAGAACTCAAGGTGAGGAGCCGAGCAATAAACTGCAAGACACAAGACTAGACACACGGTCACGGCAGCGGGAAACCAGCTGATGGCAAACCTTGCCCGGGTCTAACAAGGACTGGCTGTCACTGAGCCTCCAAAGGAACTCCTGCCACATTGCTGTTCACAGACACGGTTGGGAGCAGCGCCGAGGGCACAGGGGTATTAGGCAGCATTTCTTCTCCCCATTGTTCAGCCATCACAATGGTAGGGGTAGGGCTGGTTCCAGGGCAGTGGGATTTTGCAGAAGAGCACTGACTGCTGCTCCAGAATCCCTCAGCTCTGACCCAGCATCAGGATTTCCCTTTCGTATCCAGGGCTGCTTAGTCAAAAGGCTAGTTTCTTATTTGTCACTGAAGGACAGGTCTTCCTCCTGTCTCCAGGCAGGAATAACATCACACTGCCATGTCCCTGTGAGCGCTCAGCACCGGTCTCCTGAATGCTGCACGGCATGTGCCACAGCCTGTGGGCTCCTGCTGATGCAGGGACAATGCGCTGCTGACAGAGTGAGGACTGCAAGCCCCAGGCAACTTCTGTGTCGGGCTGGGCAAAAGGGACAACAGGGGAAGTACAAACACATGGAGATCTCAACCAAGCTAATGCAACAGCTATCTACAGACAAACAAAAAAACTTCCATATAGAAAATGTTATGGCTTCAAATTAGCCAAGACTTGCTGGTGGGTGATGAGCAAGGTTTGGGACTGTAATTGGTAACTGGATGCTTACGAGAAACTACCAGGAGCCAACACCCTGAAGTGCAGCCAAGAGAAGCTACAGCCTTTCAGGCAAGTCAAGCTTAGAAAGAGCTACATCTGTTTGAGCCACATCCTCCCGTATGAAACATACACTGAAAGGATGGAGAATCCAACCATCTACCATATCAGGTCCAAAGCCTGGGCTAAAGATTATTCTTCTGCTCCAACTGCCAAGGCAGGAAGGAGCACTTCTCATGATTGCTCCTGTTTTACCACTTCAAAAACTGTTACTTGCTCACGTTGTATACAACAAACCCTCACAAAGCAGGAGACTGGAGCAAGATCCTTCTTCATATCCAAACCCATGCTTCTCACCCAGCACTGTTCACTACAAAATGCCCCAAAGCTTCAATGTATTCCTAACTGGCCTTTATGACTCCATCTTCTCACGGATTGAATCAAGACAGCTGCTGGCTGACATTTCAGCACCCACCAGCCTTTCCAAACAGCTTACAACATAATAAAAAGTGTTGCTGTTCACTCACTACTTGGCAATCTCCCTTTCCAAAGCCCTCTCTTCCCTGCAATAGCAAGTTGGGAAAGGTGAGCTCCGTTATAAGAGAGGTAGTGTGTTAAGCCTGGCGCTGCAGAGATAATCCTCCAAGCGGTGTTCCTCCAGCAATTGTGTGCCCCAAGTTCACCACTGGATGCTGGAATGCAGTCTCCACAGAGGTCCAGAGATACTACAATGTGTGCAGAAATGCGTGTGCATCATGCCACATTCCCCTCTGTGAAAAAACATGGGAAAGACCATCAGGGCTGCATGCAGGAAGATCTTATGGAATACAGGATGGAGAGGGTAGAGCGCATCCAGAAAAGCCGGAGTTGTCCAAATGACGTGCTTCTGCCAGCCTAGGAATGAGAGACTGCAACTCAACTTCAGCCTCTTCTGTCTGAAGCACAGGATAGCCATGCTGCCGACACTGAATGCTGAGGTGGAGTACTGCACTCAGGGACAGGTCCTCTTCAACAACTAGACCTCTCCTGTGCCATAGGGCAGGGCTGCTGCCAGTAGCTCAGGTTATGATGAAGTGAAGACTGCCTGCAAAACTCTGGAAAAGAAGGACTGACAGGCACAAGGAAGACTTGGGAGAGCATTCAATGGCGGGGGAGTGTGACACGGTGGCAAAGGGTAATGGATGGGTAATAGACTGGTGTAGGAAGGCTGCAGAAGATCAGGGTTCCCAGCTAGCCTCTCCTGGAAGCACTGGAATGCATCACCTCATTCACCCCAAAGCCCATCTGTCCCTACACACCACAACACCTTGCCTACAGGGGACAAAGCATGAAGGGAAGAGAAGGGAGTAGAAGTGACAGGGCTCGTCAAGATCTTCAGGTCCAGCATGTTATCATCTACGAAGCCCAGATTCTTGATGCTCCTCCAGCTGAAGGGCCGGCATCCTTCCCATCCAAGACACAGCAGCTTCTCCAGAGAGCAGCAACAGCTGCGTGCTGTAAAGCTGTGGCCTCTGCCCTGCCAAATGAGCACCGCTCCAGCAGCATTTCACTGGGGCTACAGCTCTGGCCCCCGCAATGGCCCTTGGCCAGTGGTTATGTTTGTCTGCTCGGCATAGCATCCATGTATCCACGGGACCTGAGATCTGCATGACACTACACCACCCCCTTTCCCACATATGCAAAACCATTCAGATGCGTGAACAACACAGGTCTGACACAGAGTCACTCTACGGGATCTCTCAACACCCTGCGCACCCTGGGGATCCTCCTGCCTCCCCAAAGGAGAGTCTTCAATCCTTGTACACTGTTGCCTTTAGCATGTTTTTTTTTCTTTCTGTTTTTAAAACATGTTTTGAGGCTTCTATTAAAACACAGAAATACAGAACAATTAAAAACCAGCACAAGTTTTGCCTTTCCCAGCGACCTATTTACAGCTAGTTCCAAAAACCCTCTTGCACATTTTGGTTGCTTAAAAAGGAAGGAAAAAAAAATAGAGGGGGAAAAAGGGCAAGAAAAACACTTGACAGAGGAAAATCATAAGTGAAAACTTTACAAACTGCCACAAGGTCTGGATGTCCCTGGTCACCACACAGGGTTCAAAGTAACAGCCCCACTCCCAGCCTCTCCACCCTCCCCTTCCCCAAAAAAGAAAGGAAAAAGAAACCCAATTCACATCAAGTTTACTGCACATCTGGTTTGCTGTGTAGAGGCGAATCCGATATGTAAAGCATCCCACGTGGTGTCCTCCACTGGCATTGGCCCCCAACCCTCCCCCACATAAAGGTTTAAAAATGTTTGTAGGAGCAGCCCCATCCCCTCCCCAGCCCGGAGCACCCGTCAGGGTTAGAAAGGCAAGTTCGCCATGTTCCCAGGTCCGGGGATGTAACTCATCTGGCTGTCCAGGGAGACACTCCTCTGCCTCATCTGGTGTGTGACCATGAGGTTCTGCTGAGGCGGGGGCCCCATGAGAGAGCCCTGAGGTGACATCATATGTCCTGTCTGGGCATACATCTCCCCTGACACAGACATGCTTCTCTGCTTGGCCTGCATCAGCATGAAGTTCTGCTGCGCCATCAGGCTCTGCTGCGGAGACATCATGCCCTGGTGCATGCTGTTGCCCATCATGCCTTGCTGGGGCGGTATGCCTGTCCTGCCCAGCATGGGCACTTGTCCAGGATGGCACATGGGCATGCTGAGTCCCCTCTGCACACCCTGCTGCCCGGGGAGGCTGGGAGCATTCATACCTGGACGCACAGGGGGCTGCTCAGCCATCATGTTCTGCAGGTTCATGAGGTGAAGGTTGGAAGGCTGAGATTTGGGTGCCTGGCTGTCACTCTTGGGGAAATACTGCAAGGTGCTGCTTGGCTTCTCTGATGGGATGATTCTGGACAGGTCAAACTCTGGGATCCCCGTGGGCGTAGGGCGGATGACCTCGCTGAGCTCGGGGTCGTTCAGCACCGACGCCACTCCAGGAAGCACGGGTGGGTAGGGGTCACCAATCCGAGGAGGGATGTTCTTGCCCATCATGTGCTGCTGAGGGGGCATCTGGCCAGGCTGCTGGGAGGGAAGGTCCTCAGGCGGCAAGGGCATCCCTGGCGGGTAATGCTGCTGCATCCCAGGGCCACCTCCCGCACTGGGGGCCATGGGCATGCCTCCGGCAGGAGATGGCATGGCATTGTGGGGCTGCTGCATGCGGGGGAACACGAGCTGGTTAGAAGGAATCATCTGTGAACTGTTGTGCACAGGGCCACACTGCTGGTTCAATGAGTCCTGGGGACCCGGGGGCAGCATCATGGGGTTCTGGGGAGGCACGCCTGCCCCTGGCCCACTCGGATGCATAGGAATGTTGGACCCCAGAGGGTTTGGGGAGGACATCATGGAGGTGGGGGGCGGTTCGTGGGAAAGGGGCTGCTGACCAGGCAGGTTCATTCCCATGGGGCTCTGAGAGGATCCAGGCCCCACAGAGTTCAAGTGTAGTTGATTTGGCTGATTCCCCGTCACGCCTAAGGACAGGAAAAAGAGAGAAGAGTTAGGAGCTTCCCACAGACCTTTCAGGGTTGCAAAATCCACATGCTGAAAGCCTGCCAAGCAGTCCTGCTCAGAATGCCCTGAGCATGGAGCATGATACTCAGTAAGAAGCTCCAAGATGGGCTTGCAAAGCACCAACATCAGGAAAAAGTGCCCCAGACTCCAGCTCCCCAAACCCACAAGCATCAGAGGGCTCTTCCAGCTTCATCCAGTCCCATGCTAGATTTTTAATTTCTTACAGTCCCCCGATTTTAGAATCTTGGCTGGCTCAGTGTGTGCCCTACACCATGGTCCCAGCAGGGCTCTCAGCTGCCTGAAAGGCAGCAAGGAGTGACCCTTCACCACTGCCTGCCACAGGGTTTACCGCCCAGCAAGCTCCAGTGACCACACAACCTCGGGTGGTGAGGAGGAAAAAACCAGAAGAGTCAGCAGCCCGACACAGGTGCTGTCTGGGCGGGGAGGCCTGTGCCCATCAGAAAAGCAGAGCAGCCATCAGTGCCTGCGGAGGCAGCCAATGGATTTGCATGCCTGCAGTCAACCTAAGTGACTGCTCAGCAGTGAAAGAGTCAAAAAGTTGATTTTTCATTTTCAAAACTTCCAAAAATACTTATCAGAGCTTTAAACCCCTAAATCAAGTGGTAGGGCATGCTGGAATTCCCCTTTGGGCTGATCACCACGTGACCAAAAACACTCATTTGCGTAGATGTCCTCACCAGTGCCAGTAGCTAGTGGAGCGTATCTGGCCTATTGAAATCACAACTGTGCTACAACACAGCCTTGCCTGTGCAGGCACTTGGGCTCCACTCAAAACACCAGACTCCCAAGCCCCATTCAGAGCATCCCTGTCCCACTGCACAGGAACACAAGGGCTCTAAGCAGCAGACCTCTGCCTGCGAGTCCTGGACCTGAGAAAACTCCAGGAGCCATGAAAACTCGGGCCCAATACATCTACATGGGTGAAGGTAAAAAACTTGTAGGTCTTGTGGAAGAAGGACTCCTCAAGCCAGACCAGCCCATGTCCTTCCACCCAAGCCAAAAGCTGATGGGCAGCCTGGGCAGAGGGCAGGGAAGTGCACAGACTGTTACAAACAAGAGGAAATTTAAACTATGTGACATGGCAGTCATGGGGAGATCAGAGTTTCTAATGCCTCCTCCACCTGCTGCCTCAGGTCCACTGGCAGCCACAAGACAATCTGACCCCTTGCAAGCCCACCTCCAGAAGTAGATACCTGACATACTTCCAGGTGGGAGCATAGGCCTGTCTGGCAGCAGCTCGTCATCAGAGGTGGCGATAGTTTTGATGGCATTGTGGTAAAGTGGTGTGGAGCTGGGCATGGCATACTTGGACATCTGGGACATCATCAGTGAGAGGGGGTTCTGGGAAGGGGATGGATCTGGAGAGGAAGTAAAAGGCATGTTCGGATTCATGCTGCTAGAGGTGTTACTGGCTGGTGCGGAAGAGCTGCTCCGAGGCCCAGAAGGGAGTGAACCTGCAAGCAAGCGAGAGATCAACTTAGTATTGTCCACACACTGTGGCTTGCTCCCACCAGAGAGCAACCCTGTCCTCTCCTGACAGCAGTGACCAGAGGACTGCAAAGCACAGAGCTGGCACAGTACAGCACTCTCTGGACTCTGAGAAGGCTCATGCAGAGACCCTGCTCCAGAGCAGTGACAGACTTCCGCTTAAACCTGCCCCTGACGGCCCATCACAGACACAGCGTTTGCTGCCTGTGTCACAGATCTAGCTGAAAAGGCCCTGTTTGGACTCCTGGGAAAAAATACTTGCTCTGTGAGATGCAGGGCCAGGCACAGGAACATGTGTTTTCCCG
Source organism: Pachycephala philippinensis (assembly GCA_013397055.1). Classification (NCBI taxonomy): domain Eukaryota; kingdom Metazoa; phylum Chordata; class Aves; order Passeriformes; genus Pachycephala; species Pachycephala philippinensis. The sequence continues at coordinate 67,488 of VWZT01010608.1, read as the reverse complement.
CTCCAGAGAGAGCTCGTGGGCTGGAGAGAAACCCTGTCCACACACTCCCCAAAACTAAGCACAGACATGCACTCACATACAAGACACCCAGCGTACCCTGATCCAGTGCTCCGATGGAAGCAGATGAGTTCATATTGAGAGTCTGCTTGCTCTGGTTGACTCCTGGGCTGGGCATGGTGGCTTTGGGAGATGGCACCCAACCAGGGGAAGAAACAGCCATAGAAGGGGACTTCAGGCGGCTTGGTGAGCCAGTTGGAGATCGGACGTTGAGAGAGGAGCTCATCACTTGGGGGGACTTGAGGGGTCCAGACTGGTTTGAAGGTGGCATACTGACCATCTGTGAGGGTGTCTGTGGGGACTTGAGGTTGGCAGATGGGGAAGTGACCAGCGGCGAATGCACCTGGCTAAGGGTGGGAGACTTGAGGTGACCCATACTGGGGGAATTCATCTGGTTGATGTTGATGGTGAGGTCAGAGGGCCGGCGGCCCAGTCCCCGGGAAGGTGCTGGGTGCATGTTGGCCAGGTTTCCCCCTGGTGTGGAAGTGGGATTGGAGGCCGGAGGCAGAGGAATGTGGCTGAGTCTGGTGGTGCCACTGATGCTCCCAACGGGCATGGTGCCCTGCTCAGGGCTGAACATGTCTGAGCCACTGCCCATCTCCTGGGGCAGGTTGGGGTAAGACCCTTGCCCAGCAGAGAAGCCTTGCTGTCCTTGGTTGGGGAACTGGGAGGGAATCATCATTTTCTGGGGTCCCGTTAGCATTGCACTGCCATTGCCATTCTGAGCCCTAACCCTGGCCAGCTCCTCAGGGTTCACACCCTGGTGGGCCATCATTTCAGGGCCCCTCATCTTCTGTGACATCATCATCTGCTGCTGTGGGGTCATCTGGACATTGAGGTTCATGTTCATGTTCATATTGACATTCATGTTCATGTTGAGGTTGCCAGGGCCCATGGGTGTGTCCATGTCCCGAAGGCCTGACTGACTCATAGGGGGGCTCAGCATCCCCCGAGTGCCTGAAAAATCCATTCCAATTGGGGCACTGCTCAGGCTCTCACCCGTTATCTGCCCAGCAAACATGGATGGATCCATCTGCCTGTGAGCCTGCATCATCCTTTCCATTTCCATGCCCTGGTTCATGGAGTTGCTGGATATCCCCATGGGCCTCTGCATTGCCACTGGGCGTTTCTCCATGAGCTGATGCCGCAGGATCTCCTCTCTGGCACGGGGATTCATAAATCTTTCTGGGTCTCCTTGCCCTGCTGGGTAGGGCAAGGTGCCTTGTGGAAAGTTCCCAGGGCCTCCCATAGGAGACATATCATCGCTCCATCCCATACCGGGCCTGACTGGCCTCTGGATGGTATTCATGGGCCCAAGAGCATCCAAGGGCATGTTCTGCATCCCTCCAAAGCCAGAGACTCTCTGCATTTGATTCCCAGGGAACCGAGGCCCAGGGAAGGGTGGCCCTCCCCGCAGCTGCATAGGGTCCTGCACATCTATGGGTCCCCGCAGCTGGCTGCCCATCCCCGGTGGCCACTGCTCTCCAGGCTTGCTGTGGTAGGGTGGTGGAGGCCCACGCATCATCATGCTCCCCATTGACTGCGGGATCATGATCTCCTGCATGGGCCGGCCATGGATGCTGATCTGCTCCTCTTTCCGTCGCTTTTCCTCGTAGTACTCTTCCTGCAACTTCCTCCAGGCCACTTGCTCTGGTGTCAGGCTGTCCTGGTTCAGCCGCTGCATCATCATGTTCATCTGCTGTCCCATGTCAGTGCTAGGGTGGTGGGGCACCTCGTGTTCCAGGCTGGGCCCACCAAGGCTCTGGGTCTGGGAGATCATGGACTGCAGAGGCTCTTCATACTTCTTCATGCTGGCAGGGGGTGCAGGGGGCTGGGCAGGGGCAGCCTGCGGCTGAGGGGCACTCCCCCCCTCACCTGCATTTTGGCTGGACTTCAGGAAGGGCTCAGCCTCCCCACTGCGCAGCAGCAGACGCTCAATGTCTCTCAGGGTCTGCAGAGAGCGTTCTCGGTGCTCCAGCTGCTCCTTTGAGAGCCCTTCCGAGTTCATGGTGTTCCTGGGGCCCAGGCCTGCCTGCCCATTCCCTGGCAGCCCTGGGCCTGGGCCCTCTCCAAGTAGGCTGGAGCTGGGGGTGGTGGAGGAGTCCACTTGCCCAGGCTGCATGGTGCTGGCAGATGCAGTGGGTGTATTTGGATGGTTACTTCCAGGCTGGTTATTGCTGCTATTGTTCCCCAAAGAGTTGGGAGTCAGATCTCTCCGGCCATCTTCACTTGTCCCTTCCTGGGGCAGGCTGCTGGGCACAGGCAAAGGTGTTTGACTGATGGCCTGAGGTGGTGGGGCTGGAGGCTGTGGTGGGGGAGGCTGCGGCTGTGGTTGACTTGCTTGAGGGGCCAGTGGCTGGGACTGTGGAGTGTTGGCAGTAGGAGGGTTAATTGGAAGTGGTTCAGCAACGCCCAGCACTTTAGGAGCAGGTGGTGCCTGGCAGAGAAAAGGGGAAGAAACCTGAGCAGGGAAAGATCCTAGGAAGGTATTCCCTGCACCCTGCAGGAGACTTCTCTGTCTCAAAATTAAGCCTTCATGACAGTTCACCTTCATTCCTTACAGGAAAGATGTAGGCCCTACTACATGATCTAGGAATGCACAAGCAGGTAGGTACTCTGCACACGTGGCTGCAGGGGAACATGCCATGCCCCATCCCAAACTTTTCACAGCTTACAACAGCAAGGACTTGTGCCAAAGAGATTTCGCAGCAAAGCAGCTTCCCACCCCACTGAAAGGGCATCCTGGCAACCCCTTCTTTCACAGCTGAGCCAGGGGCTGGAGGGTAATAGTTGGCAGCATGTGCCAAGAGGAGCAATTGGTTCACAGGTGGTATACCTGGTCTAGCTTTGCCCGCGGGACATTCTGTTGATGGTAGGCCAGAATGGAGTCAGCTCGGCCCTGCAGGACAGCTTCCGCAGCTCTGGGGAGAGAGCACAAATCACGTCAGAAGAGGCACTGTTTCCCATCCTACCCATCCAAGGCCCCAGTTGCTGCCTCTGTTCTTCAGTCCTGCAGCAAGAAGGAAATCTCTGGAAGTAACCAAGAAGGGGGCATGTTCTCAGAGTCCTGCCATCTGTCCTGCACAGTGCCCAGTTGAGGATATCTCCATCTGATGATCGCTTGCCTTTCAATTTCCCTCTTCCCATGCCCTGTGACAGGCTTTGCTTTGTGCCTGCTGCCCTGAGGTGGTCGTCACCAAGATGCTCTGGGATCTCCCACACTGAACCTGTGGTACAGCAGAGCTCTGAAACTAAACAGATTAGGCTAAACAGGCTAAACTAACTGCTAAGACTCTACAGCTGAGACAACACAGGACAGAAGAGAGTAATTGTGTGGAGAATAATACCATGTGTTACATTACACTCCCTGTGACGCCCACCCCTTACATACTTTCAAATCAGACCAGCAACCCACACTGCTTTGGGTGAATCATTTTGTTGGATGCTGACTAGATGGGCTCTACAGTGGGTGACAGGGAGCGCAGAGGCAGGCCTCACTGGGAGGAAGTGGGCATTTAAGTCTAAGTTTGGCCACCTGCAGTGGCTGCCAGCATACCTCATGAACCCCAGGGGTTTCCCACTTTGTGCAATCAGAGAGACACAGGTTTCTCCAGCTCTCTTGTGCTCAACTGCTGCATGCAGCAGGCAGGTGTGACAAGGCCAGCCAGGTGTGACAAAGCCAGCCAATACCTGTGGGGGAGGTATGGGGTTTACCGCTTACGTGTTAGCAAGGTGCGTTGTAAAGACGTAAACAAACTGTGAAGACTGCTTCCCTGTTCCGCCACCTCCGCCTCCTGCAGCCTCTGACCGCAAGCCAGGGGCAGCACCATGGGGCACGCCGGAAGCACTGCTCTCGCTCAGGTTCGGCAGCGGGTTGGACCCTGGGCCAAGTTGTGGGGCCGTGGACATCGCAGGATCTGCTACATTACAGCCTGCGGGAGCAGAGGAGACGAGCTGCCGGGCGGGCGCTGCTGCCGGGCCGGAGCCGCGGGCGGCAGGGACGAGCCGCCACCAGGTGGCAGCACTGGCCCGCCCGGCCCGGGGCCGCTGCGCACGGCAGAGGTGACTGTCAGTCGTCAGCCGTTATTAAGAAAGATCCATAATTAATATTAATAAGCACTGTAATTACCAGAGGCATGCCCTGCCTTCCTCTACCCTCGTCCCTTGACTCAGCTGGCTCCCTGCTCCCCTCCAGCTGCCTCTCCCCATCGCAGCAGTTCCTGCAGCCCGACCCTGCCACCGCAGCATTTACACAGGAGACACCGCTGGGAACCCGGTGCGGGGACACGAGCACTGCCTCGCTGCCAGCCCCTGCCCCTGGGCAGCCCTCCGTGACACGTTCCCGCCAGGCAGATCTGGGAAGCGGCACTATCCCTTTCCACACAGGCTGCACAGGCTGTGGACTGTGCTGAGAAGTGCAAGTGGATGTTCTGGACACAATGGTGACAGTGCGCTGGCTGACAATGGTCACCCTCTCCTTGCTCTTCTATACATTCACGTTCTCCATCAGACAACATGGGCATCTCCTTGGGTCTCACAGGACCTTGCCCCATCTCTCAGATATTCTCCCTGTTACAGTCTGAAAGCAAAGTGAATTGTAGATACAAAATGTCAAAGAATGCTGATGCTTTTGGAAAACAGAAGAGACCTACAGTTCATTGCCCCAAAAAATGCACACCTCGGGCCAGCTCAGCTCTGCCTGAACCCTTGTCAAGACCAAGAGCCTCTTTAGACTCAGCTGGCTTTACAAGATAACTGCAGAGAGAAGGGTGAGTGGCCTGGCACAGACTCAGCCGCTGCAGCAAGAGCAATGCACATCGCACTCTGGCTGCCATTATGACCAGGGTAGTATGGCCAGAGCAACATACAGCAGGGACATTCAACCTCAACACCTTTTCCTCCAGCATCTCAGTAGCATCTCCACAAAACAGGTCCCAGACCTCACTTCATGGCAAATATTCTCACAGCACAATGACCACCAACTGCAATGGCTCTCACACTCGGCTAAGTGAGCACACACAGGCAAAGCTAGAGGTGCCAGTGTCATCGGCCTTCCTGAGCCACAGGAAGGACCTGGCTTTATTCAAGCTACAGATCTGGTAAGGAGGCACACTCACTGTGCGCACTGCTGATGGGTTTGTCGTCTTCCTCGCTGTCCGGCCCAGAGCACCATTCATCGCCGCTGTATGGCTGCTTCCTTTCCAGCACACACCGTCGCTTACTACGGGGAGCCACCTCACCTGCAAAGAGATAGAGCCGTCAGAGACACTGAGTAGATCTGTAAAGGCTGGAGTCCTGCCCAGCTGGGTGCTGCATGCTGGCAGTGCCAACCCAACCAGGATGCACTGGGCAATAAACCCTTATGCTAACATCTGCCCAGCACTGGTTAAGAACCTGAAGCATCTGCTCAGTCTGGGCTCCTTGTCTTAGCAGCCAGATCTAGAGAGACTCCCCTGTGACAGCCAGAGTTTCAGAATGAGATATATTTCTTACTGCCTGAAAGGAGTCTATGAACACAGGACGTGTCTGCCTGTAGTTCCAAACTAGAGAGCTTTGGGCATTAACTGTAAATTTAAAGGGTCTGTGATTCAGCAATTAAAATTTGAATATAGAATGGGAGGGTGCGTTCACATCCTTTGTTAGGAACAAGAGACAGACTCTGCCCTTTGTCGACATCAATCAGGCAGGGGCCTTCATGCTCTCTATAAACTCGTATGCTCCCTCCATGCATCTCCCCTCTCAGATGGGACTGATGCAGCTCAGAGAGGAAGTGGCTTGCCTAAAGGCACTTAGGGACTCCAGGAGAGCAATCAGACACAGGATGAAAAACTTCCAGTCTTGTGCTTTAAGTAATGAAACATTGTCTGGCCTTACTTTTTTACATCATCTCTTTTACATCATGACCATATTCACATGACCTATCAGTATATTAGGAACATAGGAGATTTGTGCATTTCTGATCAAGCCATTTTAATAATTTTCCTGTGGAAGTGTGGTTACAAGACAGTTCCAGGATAAACCTGTAAATCCTTATGATCAGTGATATACAGCTACCCCTGCAATGCTATGGGGAGAAAGCCTTCCTGGGGGCAGGAAGTCCGTTCAGGTACGTTCTACCTGTTCTTCCACAGCACAGCTCTGGCCTAAGACAGCCAGGCAACATGGCTTTGACTTTGAAAACAAATCCTTAGGGGCACAAACCAGAACAGCAGCTCTGCATCTGCGGATCGGGTGTGAGTCTTGGTTGGAACCAAGGGCACCGCTGGAATTTCTCCTCCTACAACCGTCTGTGAGATGTTCAAGTATCCCACATAGCCACTGAGCACAGAGCTTGATGAAATGCAAGAGGTTACAGGGAAGGCTGCTAAGGAGGTTTAGAAGCACTGACTCAGCCCTCTTCCAGAAGCCACATGCTGTAACACAAGAGTTATCCACTGCTGATGAAACCACAGAACTGTTCAGACAGTGACCCTCACAGCACCTCCTTGCTAACCATGACTGAGTCGTTGGGCAGCTGCAAGAACACCACAAAGCGGCCCTCTACCAACAGCAAGGAGATAGAAAACAACTCAGTCTCAAGTTGAAAGTTTGCACATTGCACATGCAGGGGCATTTGGTGTCGTTTCAGTGAACCATGCTGTTGCTTAGATGGCCTCAGTAGCCTGTGAAAACCAGTGCCAGATTCTGGGTGTAACAAATGGTCTAGGGAATGAAATGTAAAGCAAATGAGAACTCAGCCACTCTGGTCCAAAAACTGCAGATGTGACAAGCAGTGATGCAAAGTCACACAGGCAGCCAGGACAAGCCTGGACAGAAGACACAGCACAGAAACCGAAGATGCTCCCATTCCAAGTCCAGCCAGGATATTTGTAGCAACTGAGAGGAAGACATGCTGAGGTGAGGTCTAGGAAAACATTACCTTTTGATTCTGTGTCCTGTGATGGGGTGCTGGCTTCTCGCTGTTCTCCGGAGTCCACCGAGATGCTTCGTTCCCGCTTCACCTTGCCCTTCAAGGAGCTGAAGTTTGGGACAGTGTTCTGGCTGTTTTTCAGTCCAGAGTTGCCAGGGGAGATCTGAGTGGCCTTGCTGCCATGGCTGCCTGCCCCCACACCCTTTGAGCCCAAGTTACAGGTGGGTGCTTGGCTCACATTGTGGTGCTGGGCCAGGGCACTGCTGCTGCCTGCCTTGCCATGGCTGGGCAGTTTGTTGTCAGGGTGCATTGGCTTGGCTAAAGCTTCCCACAGTGCCAGTGGAGGGAGCTCCCAGGCCCTTCAATCAGAAACCTGCAGGAGAAAAGAGCAGCAAGTCAGCACGGTGCCCCTCACACAGGCACCGCTGCTGGGGGCACAGCCCAGGTCCAGTGCACTGGGGCTGCTACTTGGTCACAGGGCCAGACAAAGCCCCTGGCAAGGCACAACCCAGAGCTGCTCATACTGGGAATTAGCCTTGAGCCCTTTGACCAAAAAATCCTGCTCTGCAGTTACCCACTCACATGCTGACAAGCTGTAAACTCTCACCCAGGCATGGCAGACTTGCCAGTACTTCAACGAACAGCCACAGACACGAGAGCCCTCACTTCCAAGGCTATGACGAGAAATGGGTGCTCCATGCCACCCTGGCCCTTTGGCGAGCAAAAGGATCCTCAGAGCTATTTTGCAGGTGTTCCCAGAGCTTACACAACTTTGTGACCCTAAAGAGAAGTCTGATGCCCTACTGTTTTCAGGGACCCCTTTTGCTAAATAAGTTTCCTCTGCCCTGCAAAACACACAGAAGACAACTGATCAGACAGTCTTGACCCAAGCCTATAAAGAGAAAACTGGGACAGAGCAGGGGACAAAGGTTGAGGCAACTGAGAAGGAAGCAGTGGGTTGCAAGGCAAGGGCAGAGCCGGGAAGTGCAGGCACTCATCAGACACGCTCTGTCTCTCCCAGGGACCTGAGGGACAGTTCCAGCTCCTGCTTTAAGGCTCTGGGTGAGGGGTTTTCCACTTTATCAGGAGCTCCAGCCCAGTAGGATGATGCAATGCGCCACCGGCCTGCTGGGATAGCAGGGTGATGCTCTCCTGCTCCAAACTCAGCCCAGCTTTCTGAATAGCCCCGCAGGCTGAGGCAGAGCCTGGCGGAGAAGAGGAGGTTAGGGCAGAACACAGAGGTTTCCGGGCTGAGGGACATGCACGCAACTAAGCAATGCTGCAGCAGCAGCCCTCCTTGCAGGATCTAGTTGCCTTGGCAGAGTCTCATGCTCACACTGGGAATATTCCCCTTGGAGCTCTGCACAGGCATTAGAGATGACTGGGATGCAGCTCCGTATCACATTGTGTATTCTGGAAGGCCACCACAAACCCTTGGTCCAACAGACAACCCTGGTAACTACACCCTAATCCTAACCCTGTAGCAGCAGTTTTTACTTCTTGGGGAAGCAGGAGGGAAGGAGAGTAAACTACATGTACATGGAAGCTGAGGTATTACTCTCTTTGCTCACATCCGCTATAGGCTTTGTGTGACACCCCTACAATGCACCTGACAAGCTTTCCTGTGCACAGGCAGAGAAATTTCCCAGCACACAAGGAGGAGGTTACTGTGGTCTGCTCCTCCCATTTGGACCACGCAGGCCAGATGCTGCACACAGATTTCTTCTACCACCCAGGGACAGGAAGCACCGGCTCCAGACCAAACCCCGTGTGTCTAAATAGCACCGCAAGAGCTCAGCAGCGCTACGCATGCTGCTCCTGGCTTGCTGAAGGCGAGCCTGGAGACGCCACCAGCAAAAGCCAAGTGCTCACTCTGCCAGGGTGAACCACTGCACCCTTGCAAAGAAAGCAGAGTGAAGCACATTTGGCAGACCCGTAATCCCCAAAAGACTGTGATCGCCGTAAGGCACAGGCTGCAGCTTGTCATGCACTGCGAGTGAGTTCTGTGCCTGCAGAAAGGGTCTTCTCTGCAAAAGGGTCTTCTCGGCACCTGCCTCCCTGCAAGCTAAGCCAGGGGCTGCTGGCATGCCATGCAAACTGTGCTGTGGCACACCCGCCCAAGCATTCTTCCTTAGTTAGTGGGATCCTTCGTGCACAGCTTGGCCTATCATTGCTTCCTAACTAGGAGTTGTTAGTTGTTCCCTCCTCCTCCATCTCCGCCCCACGCACCTTGGTGAGGGCTCTGCTCTAGCCTGGAGGAAGATGGTGAGCCACAGCGCTGATTAATTTTCACAGCACATAAGGGAGTTGCTAGCCCTTTAAGTGTCAGCCAGTCTCGCTTGCTTGCTCTTGTTCTCCAGAGACCTATTAATAGCAGCTGGAAAGATCACATCACTCTCTGGATATTTATACCCCTCATTCCACACCAGGAGAGATTTATGTCAGAGCTGCTGTCCCAGTGCCTGCCCAATTGCTCTGTCAAACTGCTTGCAGGGGGAGGGGAGCCGAGCAGGGAAGGAGACACAGAGAGGGCAAGCAGGGAGGAGGAGAAGGTCCATATGGCACAAGCTGCAGCATTAAGCACACATGCTGCCTGCAGCTGCTGGCTGGCCAGCCACGCGGAGCCTCCAGCCCCACTGGAAGAGGTTGCTGCCGGACAGCATTCCAGAAAGCAAGCCCTGCAGCAGCTCCTGCTGCTGGTGGCCCAGAGGCCCACGCCCCCCACCCCCCACCTCCGCTTTGCCGCACTCACAATCCCTGCAACATGCTGCACCATAGTCCTGAGGGTCACAAACCCACTGACGCCATTGTGTGACTACACCCGCTGAGGAGGTGCTTCCATTTCAACGGTAGGCTGGGAGATCCAGGTCTGCCTGTGGCACATCTGCACGGGCATGATATCATGTTTGAAACAGATCCCAAAATGCTTCACTGAAAATGTGAATGCTCAGCAGCACTGCAGCACAACCCTAGTACAACCCAGCACGGTGAATACCTCAGCGATGGAGGAAGAAGCCCAGGGCCCTGAAAAGACCATGCCTGCAGAGTCCAGAGATGCACCTCCTGTCCCTCTGGTTCTCAGATGAGACTGCATGGAACACACACCTTGATCCCAAAGGACCTGGCAGTCACCATGACAAAATCTTCAGGCACTGTCTGCAGCGTGGATGAGCCTCACCAGCTGTGAAGTTCCTCCAAAATGTAACATTTGCGGGGCACCTACCTTCTTTATTTTGGACTATGCTGGTGCTCCAGGGCGGTCATCCAAAACCTTGCCTGAGGCAGGATGGAAAGCTACCCTGGGCTGACAGAGGGACCTGGCTAAACTTTGTAAAGCCCTCCTCTTCTAGTGTCCACTCAGAGGGATAACACTTGCCTCACAATTCCTAACGGGAGAAATGCCAAAAGCAGCTGGCTGAAGATTCTGCTCTGCTTTCAGGAGTAGCAACAGCTGGATTCTCTTGCAGATGGATAGCAGGGATCCACCTTGGCCTCTCATCTGTCTGGCCACAGCATGACAACAGGCATCTCAACTGCTGTAAGCTCCTTCCACATACCCTGAGATTCAAACTAGATTTCAGCAGGCATGCCATACATCTCGGCCACGGAAGATAATTAATTAGAAAGTAGATACACTGACACCAGGAGACAAACAATTCAAAACATCTTGAAAAGAACATGACAAAAAGAAGACTGCACAGAAATCTGTCTTTCTCTGCAATTTAGCAACACACCCACTCCAGCCTGGTAGTTTTAAAGGCAATGGCAAACTTAATTCCCAGTGGTTAAAGCAAGGAGACGAGATTCCTGGCTTCTGCTCCCAGCTACCACCAATTCCACTTGTGACGCTAAGCAAGATGCCTGGGTTTTAGGTGCCTTGATTCCCCCATCATTACACAGGCGGACAATCCAGCCAACCTCATGCAGGGAGGGAGGCTTTCAAGGCACAATAAGTATCTGTTGAACAAAAGACTACATCCAAATGTGGAGAGTGTTTGCACCTGGTACATCTGAAAAGCCACAGCTTTAAATCTAAGGCTGGGACCTTAGCAGACAAGAAATCTTGAAACAAAACAACAAAAACTGCTATCAGTAAGCCTCCTCCAGTACAGCCTGAACAGCAAGACAGGGAGAGAAGGAGTAAGCTCTGGGCAGGAGAGACTGGGCTGACATATTTGCAATCTGGGAATTGCTAGCTGATAGCTGAAGAAACCTGAAACCCCACTGCCTTCCCAGAGGACTTTCTGGTGAATCATGCTCCCGCTTGCTCTCTCCAAAGGACGATAACATGGATTCCCAACACTGCTGCAAAGAATGCGGAGCCCACGCCTGCCACCAGCCCTGCAGCTCCCACATCTGGGAGCTGGCTGGCATTGCTGCCGTACTGTCGCTCTTGGAAGAAGGCGCAAGAGAGGAAGCCAGGATAACAGAGCCACAACGACCAGTCCAACTGGTGTGTTCCCTACAGAAACCCTGCATGTGCCAGACATTTCTCGACAGTCACATGTGGCTCCCTTGGGATGATAACAAGGAACTGCTTCATACACTGGCCAGTGCGACTTGCTGGGGATGGTCAGCAAGAGACCTGCAGGAAGCTGCGGATGCCTCACATGCCGGGCACTACAACCACCTGTGCGCTGCAGCTTGGCAGACTGCAGTCGAGTAACAGCATCGAGTAGGTCAGGAAGCAAAGCCAGAAATCTCTTCCAAAGATACTGCTGCTGCTCAGGGAGCTTCAATTTCCTCTGAGGCAGGATCTCATCCTGCAGTATACGAAATCTGGCCAGGAACACGGGCTGCTGTGACAGCTGGACACCCCCACGCAGCCTTTGGCTGTGCTGGGATGCACAAAGACAAGCTCATCTGTACATGAATGGAGCAGTTTCCCTGAGAAAACCCTGCTGGCAGGTAACACCACAGGCTGCAATGCAAGGCCACAACACAGACCTCCCTGGACAGTTGCTACATGGGATAAAAAGACTTCCTCAGGCCATTTCCACTGTGTTTGTGCACTGGGGTTACTGGGACTGGGCAAGTAATGCTAAAAAACCTAGCTAGTGAGCTGTGCCTCACGCTGCCTCTGCTACACCAGCTCTCTTGAGCAGCAGGGCTCACAGCTGAGACCTTAAAACCCCAACTTTTCCACAAAAATCGCAAGGGAGACAAGCCTTTCCTAGGGTCACACATGTCAGGTAAACAGCTGACGTAGCTGAGCCTATGAGGACAGCCTTTCAGCTGCATCTAGGACTCAATAACCACTTTAGGATCCTTTGGCAATAACAGAAGTCTGCAATGCCAGCAGTGTTCAGGATTGGAACCCAGCAATGCCAGAACTTCACAAGCAGCTTCCAAGCTTTAACACAACACTTTCTGCTCTTCTTTTTAGAAGAAAGTCTCTTTGCAGGGCTCTGTGACAGACTAGCCATCATAAGCAGGGCCATCACAATGGGTGCCTTCCCTGCCCCCTGTCTCCAAGCCAGAGACACAAGAGCTCCTGAGCATTGCAGGGTCTGTTGCCTATGGCCAGTCCAGCTTCATGCCAGCTGTCCAGAAGCATCAGATTTTCCGGGTGCCCCACCTCTGGGCCCGAGCTGGAGCCTACGGGATGAAGCCACTAGGTGTCACCGTCACCCAGGGCATCCACAGCCTGGCCAGCGCTGAGCACGGGCCAACTCACTGCACCTCCTGCCAGTGCAGCGGCACCTGGGCTGGGGGCACGGTGTGTGCACTCAGACCCCAGGCTTCCTTGGCAACTCAGCCCTCACAACAGGACCTCCGCAGCGTGCGGGGGGTTGTGCTGGGGAGCGGAGCCATGCACCACATCCCTGCAGCAGATGTTTACTATGCTCTTTCAGATTAAAGCAGCACAGAGATGCCTGTTGCACACTGCAAGAGAGGGCTAGACCTCCCATAGCACCTTGCAGAAAATCTCCCCAAAACACTAGCTCTCCCTTTGAGCAAGCTCACATCACTTTCCAGCCTGAAGAACAGCAGTCTTTGCAGACAGGGTCCCAGCAGGAAACCCTTGCGGCAGGGACACCCCTACCCACCTCTCTCAGCACCGTGTATGCCAGCTGCACCCTGCTGTACGACCAGCAGTGCAACAAGTTTGTTTGCCTTTGAGGAGGCTCATGGCAGAGAGTTGGGGAGGAGTTGGACTCTTCCTGTGCCCAATCCTGGCACTAAATGCAACATGCAAAGGACACACCTGCACAAAAGGAAGAGGTTGGAACACCTGCAGGCCTGCAAATTGCCTGGATTGCAGCACCATGTCTGTGCAACTGGGCACACACATGTATGTACCCCAGCACACCTGGGGAGAGAGAGCTGACAGAGAAATGCAGGAAAAAGGGGGAAGCAGGGTGGCTGCCCCAACATCCTGCCCCCCACACTGCCCTCTGCCAGCCCGGACTGTAGAAGAGATGCAAAGAGATGCAAAGAGCTGCTGAGCACTCCTCCAAGATTATAAATACCAGGGCCAGCAGCAGAAAACGCTGGGCTCTATGTTTAAACCACAGCTGAGGTCACTTCCTTTTCCCAGCAGCTCCCTCCAGCCCCCACCCTGTTGCCTTGTATTTGCATGCCATCATGACTAAGGCACATTGGGGCGTAAGGTCATAGGGGAAGCGGCTATGCAACTACCTCGTAGGAAATTCCATTGTGGGAAACCTTTCACCTTCCCCGGTGCAGAGAGGATCAGCACGGGCAGCAGAGATCCTGCAGCTGAGTGGTGGCAGCTACCTGCAGGCAGTACTGGGACTCCAGTGTTGGGCTGGAAAGGGAGGGAGAGACCTCGAGGAGAGGAGAGCCACTGCTCCCCATCTGACTTTGCCATCAGAGTCTGGGCTAGCACCGATCTGGAGAGAGGTTTCCCCACCGCGCACCCCAAGACAGCAGCTGCTTGACCTCCTCACCATGCTTCACCTTTATCCCCAGAAGCCTCCACCATACGTAAAGCTAAAACTCCCCAGCTTCTGCCACTCGATGGGTGCAAAGCGGCATGGCCTTCCCCACAGACCTGGTCCCAAGTCTCAGGGGCTACTCTGCCCTTACGCAAACACTCATGCAACTCACTGAGCCCCTTCAGGCACACAGTGATCTAACCCTGGCCAGGCCTCCAACCACCAAAAAGGAAACAGGCAGAAAGAGCTAGGAATCGCCTCATCTCATTAACTGCAGCCCTCTCGGGAGGCAGTGAGTCCTCTGTGTAGCAGAAGATGTACAGCCATAGATGAAGAGAAGGGCCCAGAGACAGCCTGTCCTGGGGCTCCCCCCAGAGTGTCCCTCTTCCCCACCAGGAGAGCGAGGTCTTGTTAACTTATGACTGGCCAAGTGGGCAAGGGCTTCTGACATTCCTCCAGCTCTGAGGTTTGCAGGAGGCTTTGGGATTTGCAGTGGTCCTTGTGGCCAGAGGCCAGGTGCCCAGACTTGGCCAGATCACGCTCTGAAGCAGCATTGTTTGCACTAGGTACAGTAGCTGGGGTCAACAAGTGCTCCCAACTCAGCCCTTGGCCCTCCACAGTTAACTCTAGTTATCCCCTTATTTAAGAAACAGAACATATTAAAAAGAAAAGTTATTGCAACAACAAAGACCAGGGTACAAAGGAGGGGATAAGAATGCAAAGGCTACCGAGTGGGAGGAAATAAGAGATCTTTTGGAAGCAGGATGGCCATTTAGGTAATGATATAAGCAGGTTAGCATCAGGGTTTGCAGAAGAACTAGCTGGTGACTTTCACAAGGTATCTACTAGGTTTCTAAGTCCTTGGCTGTTTGGATTACCGAGCCAATTCTCCAGTCTCTGAGCTAGCATGAGATACATCGGGGTCAACACCTCTGAAGACTGACATCCAGAAAGTTTCCCATACAGAGTCTTGGCATGCTAGTCAAATGCCTCTTCCTCTCCCTTGTCACACAGATTCTGGAGAGGAAGGCTGTGACAGAGCAGGGGTGCTGAGGCAGCCCTATAACCCCTGGAATCAGCTGATCAGGAAACACACATAGCAGAAAGCTGTGGGGAAGCACAACCGCTATCGAAAGACAGACAGTGCAGAGCCAGCAAGCAGAGTGGGACACGATCGTCCAGCTCCTTTGGCCAGCGACAGGGTACTTGTTGTCCTCTTCAGTGCACGGATATTGTGCTCTGGCTCTGAGCCTGCACCCGCAGCGAGGCACGCCTGTGCCCTCCAAGGCTCTGTCTCCACAACAACAGGAACCAGAAGCCACAGCAGACCCCAAGCAGCTCATTGGCCCGAGATCACGTTACAGGACAGGAAGGAAGAAGGCACTTTGATCAGTCTGGAACTGCTTTAAATAGGTTCCACACCGATATCTCAGCCACTGGAATTAGCCCCCCAACACCCTAATTGTCCCATTCCTAAAGACATGTCCTGCTCTGGCACGCACATCGGGGCCTTAGCAACCCAGCCACTGGTGGCTGCTCCCAAGGAAAGGTCACGGCAGAAAGCAGCCTAGAAGAAGGCAGAGAGCCTCCCTATGCCTTGTCAGAGGAAATCAAAGCTCAGCGGGGCCCTGCCTCTCCGGTGTATGTCTTTAGCACAGGCACATGCTAGCTGTCCTCAAAACAGCAGCAAGGGGCAATTTTAGAGGCAGCTGGCAGAGACAGGCCGGTGTTCCCCGGCAGCTCCCCTCCTTGCACTCAAGGGCAGTGGGAGTTCCTCCACCTGCCCATAGGACCTCCTGCCCCATGTATGCCCATCCTGCAGCCTGCTCCTGGCAGGCAGAGGGTTAACGATGCCCAGGGAGCTGCAGGAAGCCTCCTCCTTGCCCTCTCAGGAACAATGGGACCATTGTGGGAGGCCTGGCAAGTGTGGGCAGATCCCAGGACTGGCAGTTACCCAGCTGGGCGCGTTGTTCCTGCCAGGTTCTCTCTCTGCCTCCTCAGGTAGGAGGAGAGCGGGTGGCTGCCGGCCCTTCCTGTGGTCCCTGGAAGAACACTGGCCAGCCCAGCCACAGGAACATCACGTCAGCATGCCTGGTGGCTCGCTCCTACCAATTTGTCTGGGTACAAAATGCAGTCAGACAGCCACGGACACAAAGCTGCCAGATGACACCACCATGCAGCAGACCAGACTGTGAGCTGGCTGAGCGCTGCCGGCAGTGCCAGCTTCACACCTGGGTATCCGGCAGGATCAGCTGTGCTTTCGGGATATGCGGGGGTGGGCTGCAGGGGCTGAAACCAGTTTTTCGCACCGTAAAGTCACATTTCGATTGTGGGTGCAAGTGCTGACCTGGGACCAAGAGCTTCTGGGAAACCTGAGAACTCCTCCATGGCACACACAGGCGAGCAGTGAGAACACAACTGTGCGTGGGGGGACTACGGTGACTGCTTTCCAAGCCTCCACAGTCTGAAAGCGCAATGAATAAGCAAGGAAGCAAGCAGCTCCAACATACTCCCACTCTCTACAGATTTGCATCTCCCATGCCCATCAGTGTACAGAAAACTAGGGAATGCTCTGAATTCACACCCTCAAAGCACAGAGCTGATCCCCAAGGCAAGACCAGCACTCTATGTCACACTCCCAGACTTTCCAGCAGAGCTTCATGCCCCCTTGGGCATGGAATCAGGGTATACAACAACAAACCCAGCTCATTGAGGCATACACTGAACATCTGTGTGAAACCTTTGGCCAAGAACCTGACTCTGGACAAATAGCCTGACTTAGGGCTGCTGTGTGCCACCTCTAACATCAAAAGCACCTCTGGCTGGTCCACAGGAGCATAGCAATGCAAAGACAGGTGGAAAACAGCCCTATAAGACTCAGCACTGCCTCCCTAGGATCCCCATGATAGGCACAAGCTTGCAGGAAGAGAGCAGCTCCGAATATTTGGATTAGCTGAAGTCCCAACAGAGGAAAGGTGCAGCCCAGGTGCCTGCCGTGAGTGCCACTGTGCACAACCACCGCAGCTCAAACCCTACGGGATCAACTGCCTATCTGTGAGGGAGGAATGTCCTTTTCCACTCGATGCTGCAGCTGCTTCCCCCATCTCACAACTAGACTCAATCTTCCAATTTTTAGGAGCACAAATACAGGCCATCGTTCTCTGACCTGGCAGCACAAACTCTGCCAGTAGCACCCACCTCCGTTTCTTTTTTATCCAGTCTCTCAGTGCCCTGCACTAGCTCCAGGAGTGCTCCCTAAGTTTGCCAGAGCCAGACTGAAAAGCAGCCTGAGCAGACTCACACAGCTCCCCAGGTCTGCACCCCAGTTCATGCTTTCAGAGACAGTGCCTTCTTCCCTGCAACTCTCAGATAACTACTCTGTCAGTTCTTTACATATCCCACCTGAGGGCATGGCTTTCTTCCTTCCCCCCAGATCACTTCCTCCTGTGTCTCATACTCAGCTCTGTGAAGGCCACTTCAAGACATGCCAGACAAGTTAAATACAACACTACCTTAGACCCCAAAAGGCAGGCTAGATGGTCTCGAAGAAAGGACTGCAAATAGAGCTGTCACTGCAAACCTGCCATGCTCCTCACTTTGCAGTCAACTTTGTTCAACAAAGCAGCAGAACCCCCAGTTGGGTTTTGCTCTTCCCTAAATGCTCAAGCACAAGAGTCCAAGATGAGGGCAGGTAAAAACATCTGATGGATCTGACAGGGCAGGGTTTAATCTGTATCTCTTTACAAGATGGTGTGCCTGAAAGAAAACACAGTATCTGCTTCCAGCAAGGAAAAGGAAGAATCTGGGTAACCTTCTGCTAAAAGAGAAAAGAAAAAAAAAAGAAAAAAAATCAGGGCAAGAGGGACAAAACAATCTTTGTCCTCATTTTGCTGGTCACGCAAGCACAGGGCAGCCACAGTACCCGATGCCCCAGCTTGGTCAGCAAATAATAACCACAACCAGCCCATTTTCACCGAGGCTTATAGAAACCAGGCTCCATGGTCTAGGGAAAGCTGCATCCCCTGAGAAAGAGGTAGAGCATAGACGGGATTTCCAGACTACACTGATAATCGGCTCACAGAAATGAGATAGGACAGCACACCCTCAGAGGTCATCGCTCGGCTCTACCACGTTTGCTCCAGATGCCGTCCCTTTAAATGTGGCTCCAGAGACCACACAAGGGTTAAATCTGCCTATAAATATCTGTTCTCAGCAGGGCTGCTGCTCTGAACCCTCCAGCCATCTGTTCTAGCTTTCCCCCATCTAAGACTCTAACATCTGAAACACGCTCACAATTCTTAGGAGTGCTCCCAAAAATAGACCAGTGCCATGGCTTAGCTCAGTTGCCAGTGTCTGTGAGCACAGGAGCTTGTATGCCTGCGCCTGTGCCAGCACAAGCCTGGAGTCGTGCAAATATGAACACGTCTGCCTCTATGACAGCGAGCAGGCCTGCACCAGCATGGGTCTGTTTGCATCCGTGCTGGCGTGGGTGTGCCTGCTTAACTGCAAATTCATGTGAATCCGCATGAGCATGTTCACGCTGGTATGAACCTGTATCTGTACATGTGTGCGTGTCTGTACCAGCACGTGGGTGAGAGAGAAGGTGGAAGCCTCTCTGCTGGTGGATGTGATGAAGTGCTGCCATGCCTTCTTCCTTGGTGGGACAGCAGTGCTGCAGGACACAGCCACGCACCTCTCCTCCTGCACCCCAGCCCTGCTTGGCCTCAGCACGAGAAGTGCCGCTGTACCCAGACCCTGGCACTCCAATCCAGACAGGGAGCCTACCCTACAGCACAGCAGGGAACAGAGGACACCAGTTCTCTTGTTCAATGTTTGGCTCAACAAATTCAGCAGTCCCACCTCCAGGCACCAGAACCTCACTGCGAAAGCAAGTAAAGCCTGACACACGTGAGGCCCAGGACACACCACCCTACTCACATCCAGCTGCAGCTCGCAGGATTTTCTCAAACACTCCACAGAGAGAGCCCGGGCAAAGTTGCAGATATAACAGCTTTGGAGCAGAGTGGGCTCCAAGTCTCTCATAGCTCTTTCCAAACATCAGACATGAGTGGGTTCACCCGTCTGACTGCCAAGCCCATTAGCTTCACTCCACATGGGACAACAGTCATCTTCATGGTCAAATGCAAAACTGGAAATGAGCTGTCCAAATCCAGACATATTGTCCAGGAGCAGATAGACCATCCACCTGAGCATCCTCAGGACACAGTGCTGTCCACCTGCTCTGTGCCAAACACAGCTCATACTCAAACACCCATTATTCACTAGAGACCATCATAAAGAAGCTCAGCCCTGACTGCTGGCCCTGCTGACACCACATCATAGGATGATGTGCATGCACGGCCCCAGGGAGAAAACATGCAGTGTCCAACCTCCACATAGCGACAACAGCCCGAGGATCAGAGAGCAGCTACATTTTCATCTCTAACTACTTCCACAAGAGTGATTTTCCCTTCCAGACCAAGTAAAACTACAGACAAAGCTCCAAAGTGCCTGACTATGCTGGATGGGGCTGTTTCAGATTGCTCCATTTCTGCCAGTCCCTAACCCCCATGGTGATGTGATGGCAAACACCTGCCACACCACAGCACAAATGGTGCTAAGCCTCCTTGTCCAGCACATGCATGCGCACGCACGCGCGCACACACACACACAGAGCCCACTGCTGGGAAACACTGTGCGGGGCTCCCTCAAAACTGTCCCTGTAGGTGTGGGCCAGTGGAAGGCACTGAGTCCACTGAAGTGTCATTTGCCTTTTTCCGGAGTGCATTCAAAAGGGCACCTGACAAGTAGGAAGGTCGGAAGGCAGAAAGTACATACCACCACAGTTTTGCTCAGGGTTTGCCAAGCTGCCCAGTGCCTTTCACCCCTCTGACATACTGGAGATAGCCAGCTAACTCCAAGAACTATAAACAAGACTTTCAGTGAAGCCTAAAATGCAGGTACTCCTTCAACTCAGGTGACAACGGAAATGGAAAAGAGCTTGAAATTCCAGCTCTTCATTTCAGGCTTTGGCAGGGAGATGACCTAGGAAACAGACTCAGCAGAAGGAGTCAACACAGCTGTACTCTGTTTCTGAGAGAGGAAAAAACCCCATTGATCCAGGTATTGATTTGCTGCAGGAGTTTGTGTTTGTTTAGAAGTTTGCCCATGGGTCAGACCTTGTTACAAGCATCTTTCCTGTTGATGAGGTTAGAAACAGACTGTGCCAAACTCCAGTCACCTGCCTGGGAAGCAGAATGCAAGCAAGTCTGGAAGTTAAGCAGTCCCTCAGGGATGCTTCCCTCCTCCACTCCCTCAACTTTAAAAACCTTGTTGTTGGGTGGAGGAACACCACAAACAGCTGTAAGGCAGCACCAGCATTTTGAGCAGCCCAGCTAGAGTGTAAACAGGGGGACTGAAGGCCAGGCAGTTTATCAGAGGTTTCAGATCATGAGATGGAAAGGATTTAAACAGCAGATCAATTTCAGGATTATTTTCCCCCCACTATCTGTCAGAAAGAGAATTGGGATTTCGATATCCCCACAGGTTTGCAATCCAACTAGGCAAGGACTGAAAAATGACACCAACTAGGACAAAACTGAACTGACAAGTCTTGTTTCCTTCTCTCCGGCAAAACCAAAATCACACAGGTTAAGTACCAGGATCAAGTAGACATCCACCAACACAGACAATTTCCAAAAGCACTGCACACAAAAAGTTCCTGTACTAGGTCAGGTCCCAGTGTGCTCCATGTTTGGTGGAAAACAATGGTATCCACTTCAGTACCTGACCACAGGTACCAGCAAACTGCAGGCCACTATATTCCTTTCCAAACCATTCCTCCTCTTCTTCTGTCTTGGATGGTTGCTGAGTGAATGACCACAAATAAGTTTAAGGAAAAAAGGTGGCTCAGGCACAGTGATTCCATCAGAGAGACACTCAGGTATCTCTACAGAGCTCTCCTCTTCCCACACCTCCTCAAGCCCATGGGCATAAGCTCTTAAGAGATGGGAAAGGAAAGACAAGTGATGACAGGCTGAGGACTAGGCACTAGGCAGGAGATACATCCCCAGCATCCTCCTGACCTCAAAGCTCCCCTTACCACCCAGCATGTGTGCAGCATCCATTACCCTCTACTAACTTCCTGTCCCAGAAATTTCTGCCAACACCAGATCCCAGCATTGCTTCTCACTTTTCGTCATCTCTTCTGTCTTGCTGCCACAATTCCTGTATGAACTGCAGATGTCTGCACACTGCAGCACTTTCACAGCCACCTCCAGCTTTACCATATAGCTGACCATCAAAGACGGCCACCAGCCATCAGAGAAGAGGTGGACTCTTTTCTACATGTGCAGAGACATACCTCTTGGGGAATAATATAGCTATTGCTTCCCTCATGTCTGCATTCCCTGTGTGACATGTGGCAATGAGGCTCAGCCTTACCAGCAACTTGTGGGTACCTTTCCCCACTGTGTTCTCAAGCCTCTTTGTCCATCTTTCAGTTCCCTTCATTTCAACAGAGCAAAATATTGTGAAGGATTTATTTTGCCTTTTAACATTTCTTAGCCTATCACATCCTTGCTAAAATAAAAAACATTAAATCAGTTTCTCCCCTTCCCCACTTTTGCTGCCTTGGAAGTATGTCCCGCGATTAAGTTGTGATATATGACAGAGGAAGCAGGAAACTAGTTCAGACCAATGTGGGTATCCTCAGCTACTGTGTGGTGCACAGCAGGCAGCCAGCTGCTCATTCTCATGCAGCCCCCTTGCTGAAGTACATGGAAGCCAGAGTCAGACTGGAGAATTTGCTGCATTGTATGCATTTTAAATAGTAAAAACCAACATACAAATTAGGAAAATCTGTCTCTGAAGCCAATTGGCCAATTTGCATCTGAAAACTTCTTGCTGGAGGAGCCTCCTTTATTTATAGCTCAGTAAGTTTTACTTCTGTGGGGTGCCACACACTCCGGCACCCAGTGACCCACTGGGAGTTGGGACACACATTGAGATCCCATGACTTGTCATGATCTGTCACACAGTTCAGGCTGGAACACAGGCTTGCCACAAGGAAGGAGGGAAGGAGCAGAGTGAGTATTTGGATCACACCTGCTTCACCCCCTGTGCCATCTCCTCTCCACCCTGGGAATGGGTCATAAGGCTGCCCACAGATGGGGCTACAGAATTTGAATGCCTAGGAATTAACGATGTTGATGGCCAAACCACAGGCCACAGCAAGAAAACCACCCCTTGTGCTCCTGTCCTCAGGATACAGGCATCGTGAGCAACCCAACAGCATGAGGTGCCTGAAACCTGGCCAGCTGCTCATGCAGACTGCCAGCAGAGCAGCTGAACACCCCTGGTTCACCCTTGACAAAAGAGCATCTTGCACCTCTACAAGATGCTGGCTATTCAGCCAGGAGTGTTGTTGGCTCCCATCTTCCCAGTGGAAGAGACAACTTCAGGGCCCATTTCAACCAGACCATCCCTACACCACAGCAGGCAGGAGCATTGGTAAACACTAAGGAACTGCACATAGCCTCCTGCCCACTGAAAGCCAGCCCACAGCCAGTATGGCTTCTGGGTGTCAGCGTCCAAAGGAGACTTGACTCTCAGTTCCCATCCTCCCAGGCCTGGCCTGCATGGCCTTGGGCAAGGCAGTTCACCTCTCTATCTAATTGCCTGTAGGACAGCAGATGCTGCCATCAGCCTGCAAAGGCCTGAACACAGCAGGGAGCTCCCCCTCCTCCCAGGCAGCATCACTGTGAGCAGAAGCAAGAAGGCAAAGCCAGGCTGCCCTCCTGCACCTTCTCTCCCTAGGCTGATTCTGAAAATAAAAACCAGCTTCCACTTGTCCCAGCCCCAAGAGAGAACGAGGCAGAAAGAGGTTTGTTGTAAATACATGAAACTGTCGCTAAGTGAAGGAGAAAAAAAATCCAGGGGAAGGGGGCTGGAACAAGGGAGGGGACAAAACCACATTTTTACTCCTGGTAGCCAGCCAGCTGACTCACTCAGCCAGTTTGGTCGCTTGCCATATAGATTTAAAAAACAAAACCAAGCCTCAGAGAGAGGAGAGAAGGCGATTCGGATGAATGTGCTTTTTTCTTGTGTGTCGGGTAAATCCTAGACCGGCCCAAGACACGTTTAGGAAAATGACTTCCCTGCCTCATTGTGCCCAGAGGCAGGCTCTGTGCAGCACAGAGCAAGGCGCAGCACAGGTCTGCTGGTGCCAGTGCCAGTGCAGTGTGAGACTCCCGCTAAGGCACTTTGCTCCTGGCAAACCACTGTGTCTGAAAAAGAAGTGCAGTGGAAGCCTAAGGCTCCAGGGCTACCCTCAGAGCTGGTTTCCTCCAGCTACCTCAAGGGCTAGGGACTGCGGTCTGGGTCCCCAGGCATGTGTCACCTGCCTGATGGGTGGCATGGCCAAGGCTAAGGTGACCTGCTCCATTCAATGTGTCCTACATCTGCGGGGAAGAGAGCTGTGGAGTCTAGACTGCCTGCTGCTGCAGCTGCTCAAGGGCCATGGGCTACAGCTGCATTCTGCGGGCACCTCCTCACCTTCGCCTGCTCCTCGCCAGAGGAATGTGCACAGGCAGTGGGAGGAGCAGGGAAGAGGTCTGGATCCCACAGTGCCCATGGCATGGCAGCCACTTGTAACAAATGTTCTGTTCCCAAAGTACTATACAAACAAAAACATGTGCTCCCCACACCCTTTGCAGCAATTCAACATGCTGGCATGTTCAGCACAGCACCAGACAGGCAGTGCTCACTGCTCCACGCCAACTCGGCACTTCCATACAACTGGATGGTCACAAAATCCTATGTGAATAAGCAGTTCTTGGCGCTTTGCAGCTGCAGAAGTCATTACAAACACTAGCTGGTGAAGGAAGCCTTGTGAGCCTCCCACGCAATGATCTCCCATAGAAACTGGCCAGCCTCCCTGGCAATTAATTCGTCGCTCACTGCAGACAGAATAAGTTACCTAAGGAGCTGACAACAGGTAAGTGCAAACCCTGCACCTATTCCCATTACAAGATAGCAGAACTGAGGCAAAGAAAAACCAAGGCCCTGTCCATAGCTGCCCCAGCCACCAGCAAGGCCAAGAAGAAAACCTTTGCCCTTTGGTACTCAGTCCCCATCAGCAGAGGCCGACTGGCCCCATGGGGGCTCAGAAGAGGGGTGCAGATGTGCACCCCGCAAGTGGGGGAAGCAGGTGCAGGACTTCCCCAGGGATTGCTGCAGCAAGGCACCCGGGGAGACTGCTGCTGCCTGCACCGGCTCATGCGGGAAGCAGGCAGACAGATGCAAGTACAGCAGCCAAGCCGAATGGGACCTGCTGCTGCAGGGTGAGGGGTACTGCTCATGAACCAGTGGCTGGAGCTCTCCCCAGCCTTCAGCCTTCCCCAAAAAGGCCTGCCTCACCTTTTAGAGGTGTTTTGGGCTTGAGCAGGAGAAGCACAACGTGGGGCTGGGGACAGGGTAGGGGAACAACAGACAGAGGTTTGCAGCAAGCTAAAAGGGGAGATTTAATAACTGTTGGAAAAAATGGCTGCTTTATTGCAGGCAGCTTGTAAACTCTGGAGCCTGAAGGTCTGGGAGTAATTTCTCCCTCCCACGTGCTGGGCTCAGTTTGTACTGGGGGTCAGAGGCCAGTGCTTTTCCAAAGCATTCTGGGACAGACGCCAACTGGAGCAGGCTGCTCAACACCACTCCTGCAGCAGGGCCTGGGCTTTGAGCAGCACGCTGGAGCCACTATTAACCCTTTGCAGGGTGATTTCTCCCTTCCCCCTCTTCTGGCTCCATCCTTCCAGTGCAGGGAAGACAGCTGCTGCAGGCCCACTGGGGCCACCCCACACAAGTCTGGGCTAGGCAGGCCACTGGCCTCCCAAAAGGGCCAGCTGGTGCTTCAGTGTTGCCTGGGGCCTGTGCTTAGCTCCCCATGTGCTGGCTCAGCCTGCTCCTGACCCACTAGCAACAGAGTCCTGCTTGCAGGCCCAGTCCAGGAGTTGGACTCCTTGCAGAGGAAAACAAGAGCCCAGAAGAGTGACAGCCAAGCACTTGGGGTAAAGTCTTGTACCAGCCT
Organism: Pachycephala philippinensis; assembly: GCA_013397055.1. Classification (NCBI taxonomy): domain Eukaryota; kingdom Metazoa; phylum Chordata; class Aves; order Passeriformes; genus Pachycephala; species Pachycephala philippinensis. Next base: position 42,539 of record VWZT01010608.1, on the reverse strand, counting down.
TGGCACAGAGGGAATGGTAACTCATAGGAATTCACCGAGCACCACCAGAGAAGGGAGAAGAGCCAAGTACCGCTCTCCTTGAGCCCAGCACCAGTCCCTGCAGTCCATACACCTGCACCTGCCATGCCACTTCCCTCCAGGAAGCCTTTGGGCACAAAGTCACAACCAGAGGCACTAACCGAGGCACTCACAGGAGAGAGCGCTCCTATGGCCAGGGTCCTGCTGGACCCTTGGCACCCCTTCCCTGCTCAAAGGAAGGATGTCATCCCTAGCAATCTCCTGGGCTCTGGTGCTCCCTCTGCCTCCAATTATCAGTGCTTTCTTCTCAGGATAACATCGTGCCCAGCTGCCTTCCCCTGCACTCCCACACTGATCTCCTGGGGGAGGCAACAACTGGCCTCTACATGGCACCTTCTGCTTCTCCTCAGCATTGGGTAAACACCAGAACCTACCAGTCCTCGCCTCCAGCTGCTGGTGACACCCCTCTTCCCCAGTGGGGGCTTTAAAGGCTGCCTGCCAGAGCCCTCTTACCTCCTTAGCCATCTCCTCCTAGGCTCTGGGACAGGGTCTAGATGGCTGGGGGAGGTACGGCTTTGCTGTGTCACCCCTGAGTTGCAGCAGCTCTGGATCACCTGTGCAGGCAAGAGCATGCATGGCTTCCTGCAGCACTTCAGCTTCCCTCTCAGGGATGTGTGCGTTTCTGGCCTGCAGCCCAGCCCCTCTGCCCCCATCCCACTGAGTATTTGACAGCACAGAAAGAAGAAGAGAGCTCAATTCTGTTTCTCAGTGTCATCTCTCATCTCCCTCTCAAACACATGCCTCATCCTTCTCTTGCTTCATCTCCTTCATGCTCAGCGCCACACCAACAAGGAAAAGGGACCTGCGGCTACTGCCCAGGCAGACAGCACACCCAAGTACTCGACTTGGGTCTGGCTGCTGGATCTGCTCCAGGCTGTTTCCCTCCATGCAGCAGCACTGGGCCCAGTTGCCACAGACTGGCACCCAGAAGTGTGCCGACAGGTGCACCAGGGCCCTTTGCTGGTGACACCACAGAGCCTTGGCCCTGCTTGCCATCCAGCCCGTGGCCTCACTGCTCGCTGTCAGCCAGACACCCAGTCCCACAGCTCCCAACTCTATGCCACATCCATCACAGGCATTCAGATGATTTCACAGGCTCCTCCAGCAGCATTTACATGGCATCCACACAGCTCTCCCACTACCACTTCTTCTGACACCAGGCGCGGTCACGGACCACAGCCTTACTAACTAAACAGGGGGGGCCAGAACCTACTGTCAACTGTGTGCCAAGCAATACTTCTCCACGTAACACCAAGCTTCCTCCAAGATGCCTGGCAGGATCTGGCTGTGCCTCTGCACTCCTCCACCGCAAGGATGGTCACAGTGAAGATGATAATCCCTTCTCCCTCTAAACACAGAGTTGTGCCTTCTTGTCTAAATCACTTCCAATTGTGCTCACATCTTTCTGATCCAGGTACAAAATGGCAAATTTCCCTACTGGCTTTGTTAATACCATCTTTCCAAGCTCCTGTTTACATGTCCCACCTTCAATCCCTCCAGCTCCTTCTTCCAAAACTGCCTTTACAGTCAGAGCTGCTGAATCCTCTTTCATCCTCTACCCATCTCTTCTGACTAATCCACATACCTCAGCCCTCCTTCTGGGCATTCCCTGAGATCACAGACAGACACTGCCTTCATGCTCCCAGCTGCTGCTTCACTGGTTTCAGGGGAAAGAGGTTTGCTATGCTTCTCGTGCCCACTTCATTAAATCCTTCTGCTCCATCCCTCCCAGCTCCTCTGCTCTCCAGAGAAGTCCCCAGGCTAGAAGCATACAAGATGCAGCCAGGGCATCTTGGCAGCTGTGGCTTAGGGGACTGCCTGGGCTTGGGGTAAAGATTTCTTGGGTTACTGCCACACCTTCTGGTGCCAAACGCTAATGCCCGCAGATGGGAACCTGGTGCAGCAGCACTGAGAGACTGAACCCACAGAAATGCCACTTTGCCAGGTGCTTCCTACTGCCAAGATGGCAGGACTATCAAGCCTGGAGGTTACTCTCAGGAGACAGAAACCCACAGCCCTGTGGCTGTCTACAACCAAGGAGCACATAATCCCACTACTCAGCCAGAGCAGAAAGAAACAAAGCTCCTGTCTCCTGGAAGGGGCCACATGAATACCTGCAATAGTAAACTCTGCCTCCCTTAGCTGCACGTGACATACTCAAGCCAGACACTGGCGCAAAGCATCCAGCTCTGGCACCAGGGCTGCAGTTCACAGCTGACCTTGCCACATCTGCTCCAGTCAAACGGCTCCAAGCTTTTTGCCCCAGACTCCGTGCCTGCCTCAGGCCCCAGGCGCTGGCTGGAGCCCTGCCAAAGACAGGGTTGCCTGTTTGAATCATGAGCCAGAACCCGGTAAGCATCACCTTTAATAAGCCTTTCTCCTCCATCAGGCACCCTGATTTTTTTCAGCTACGGTCCTGTGAAGCAGAAGGCTGCTTGGAGCCAAGCCAGCACAAGGGAAACCACCATTTCAAGGTCCTGCGAAGGTGCCTGTAAGAGCAGAAGGGAGCTTTGGTCGGGTGTGCGGGGGGTGATGCAAAGAGCAGGCTGTTTGCTGGGAAGCTGCTGCCACTTGCCAGGAGGCAGTGGGGGAGGAGGCAGCAGATGTCCGCAGACAGCATTTGCCGAGAGCCTGCAGCGCTCCAGCCCAGTGAGGGGAGGAAGGCAACGGCTGGTGCCACTGCTGCTGCACTGTAATGGAACAGGACAAACACGACAGGGTCCACCGAGAAAGTTTATGTTGCTTTTCCCTCTGATAACCACTACTTCAGCGATGGGGAGTCCTGGCACCTCAGCTGGGGTTGGAGAAAGACTTCAGGATGACTGCTGAGAGACCTCAAATGCAGGGGGGAAAATCCCTGTCATGAAAACTGCAAGACCCTTCTTGCCCTGGAAGCAGTGGCAGCTGCAAACCCCAGCACAGCTGTTGTGCTGGGGCTGAGTCTGTCTACAGGGGCCTGGGCAAAGGCAGCGTGCCACAGCCCATGAGCTGCCTTTATTCCTGGCATACGCAACAGCTGGACACTCACAGTGAGAGCCCAGACAAGTGCCTAAGGGTGGATGCACAGCAGAAAGAGGAACAGAGACCAGCTCTGGCTGCAGCCTCCCCCTTTGAGCACTGGAGCCAAACGGGGACACTCCTTTTGCCCCCCCGCCACCTCTTTGCAAATGGAGGACACTGAACAAGGCCACCAGCACCATGGCAGTCAGCCAGTGAGCCCAATCCCAGCCACGCTGCTTTTGTTGCAAGCATGAGTTGCCAGTGAGGCTCCAAGTCAGCCCACGTGGTTCTCATTTCCTGCTTCTGGGCAGGGGAGGTTGGCTTTCTCCCCATCCCACAGCAGTGAGGCTGACCAGAGGAGCTCTACAACCAGCAGCTACCTTGCAACCACCCCTCCCAGGGGTTTTGTCCTGAACCCGAGATGTGATCAGCCAAGCAGCATTGGGTCTGACAAGTCATACAATGATGGGAAGCAGCACCTTAGAAAATTGGTCCCTTGGCACTGGGACCCCCCAGGGCAGTGGTAGGTCCCAGGCAAGCCATCCTACCATCAGAGAAAATCCTGACCATCACCAGTGACTACAAGACTCTCACTCAATCACTGCTCAGACTGTTCAGTGGGACCTGAAGACCCTCAGAAAAATTGGCATTTGCCCATTTCAGACTGAGAGGAACTGACTTCACCCAGAGGGGTATCTTGGCTCATTGATATCACCCACAGGCTTGTTCAGATCAAATCAAGCAGTTCCTGGGTTCTTCCTACAGCATACTGAGATGCAAGTCTGGCACTTGGGGTCCACTCGAGCCCTCTTAAAATAAAGATTAATTGATATGCAAATCAGACAAGGCATTAGACTAGTCTACTGGCCAAGGGCAATGCACAGATTCCTCACTGTTTCAATGTTAAAGTCCCAACTCCCCCACACCCCTCCACCTTTCTGAGCCCAGGGTCAGCCATTAGCCATGGCTCACCAGAGCAGGGAGGACCCCACAGATGCACACCTTGTGTGCAAAAGAGAGCCTGGATGGCACATGTTCTTCTTGAGCCAGGCCCCAGCTTTGCCTCATCCCCTTCCTGATCATCAGCATGTCATGTCTGGCAGAAGCACTGCTGGGCTCTCATCTCACACTGAGCCACTTGCACATGATCTGAGTTGAAGTACAGGCACATCAATATCTGTGCCCATTGGGGAGGCAAGAAGGTAGCAAGAGAAATAGGAGCCTGACTTCCTGGAGTGTTTGATTTTGGGATTCTTCTATCAGTTTCCAATAAAGATCAATTCTTTGCATACCCCCGGTAGCTTTTCCGAAAACACTGCAAACAGCCACCGCAGCCCCAGCCACTGGACCACACATAGAAACAGCCACAGATCAAACAGTGAAAGAGCAGCCACCCAATATGCTCAGGACCAGGTCTTGGAGGAAGGACAATGCCAAAACATGGCATTACTCTTGGATAGGCTCACCTCTTCTCTCTCCCCTTCCAACTAACTAACCACCAGCCACAGTTACCTTCTTCTGCAGTCTTGTTTCAACCCAAGGCTAGGCAAAGCAATTGACTTCTCCATCTGGTTGTAGTGAGATGAATATAAACGTCATCAACCAGACAGGAATCAGCAGCCCTGAGCGATGTCAACGTTGTCCCTTTCCAGTGAAAGAGGTCGGAACATGGCACTGCCAGTATCAGCATCAGAAACAGAAATCCCAGGGCAGCTAGTTTGCCTCACTGGTGTTAAACCTACCCACTGTGGACCTCCACGGGCCCCTCCAAGGGCCTGTAGGCTGCTAGTGGGAGTTCTGGGGAAAGGACTCATCAGTGGTAGCCTGTTATTGCAACAGCATCAGCAAAATGCCTGGGGCTCTTATACTATGGTGGAAAAAAAAGGAAGACTAAACCCTACTAATATAAGGAATACATTTTAATCAGACTAGGACTTTGTGAAATTGCTTTTGATTAAAAAGCATAATAAACTAAATTATAAACATTTGCCACCAGTAGCTGACTCTCTGAATATTCTAAAATCACAAGGTGGGGTGAGAAGCAACTGCTTACAGGCAAGGTCCTGACCACACAAGCAGGTGGAAAAATCACTCTTCTCACTAAAATAATACATCAGGGCTAAAATTATACCAAAATATTTGCAAATGGCTGGACACTTCTTTGCTGAAGCTCCGCTTTAGGCAAAGCAACTCTTCTTTTATCAACAAAATGTTTACAACTTCAACTCATGAAACTGACTTTCAAAGAGCAAAAACAGGTTTGGGTTTTGGAGAGGCTTTTATTTGCTTTGGTGGGGTTTTTTTGGGTTTGTGGTTTTTTTTTTAAGAGAATGAGGAGCAAAAACTCACACTGAATTCTCCAAAGGAGGTGGGCAGTCTAGGCAGCTCATTACTGAACTTCTGACCTGTGGAAATGTTTTGGAAGGAGAGGTGCCACAGACTGAAGCACAACCATGCCCCTGCACTTATCTGTGCTTCCTTTGGGTTTGTACTCTTCTGACGGTAAAGAGGACAAGCAGGGCTTGGTCTTTTCTTTCGCAGTGTCAAGTTCACATGAAACAGGATTCCCCACTGAAAATTAGGAAACTAATTAAAGAGTACAAAAACCATCCACTTCAGCCATTCTAAACTATATATATGCAGATGGCATCATGGAAATAAATAACAATAAAGTACTTAACTATTTTTTCAATAGCGTCCCCAGCAGCTTCCCATACGTTTTGAGCTCTGAGAACCAGCTGGGATGGAGAAGCTCATCACTGCGAGAAGCCAAGAGGAGGGCCACTCTCATTATTCCCAGCAGCAGAGTGAAGGTGCTTGGCCTCTCCTGTCAAATGTAATCTCAGCTTCTGTTCATGAGCCCCGAGAAAGGAACGGGGATATATCACTCATTTCTCAGGTGGAGGAGGGGACACAGCCATGAGGAGGTGCTTTTTCTCCTGTCCAAAATAGCAGAAAGCAGGGGATGGGTAGAGTGATGAAAAAAGGGAGAGTAGGGCACAATTCTGGTGCCCGCATCCCACTCTTAGGGCTACCAGGCCTGCACAGGCTGCCAAATCAAATAGCTATTCAGAGCCACACTCCTGACAAGTGTAACAGGCAAAGCCCTCAAAGCAGGACCAGTGCGAGGCTCCTTGCACCCAGAGCAATCGCTGCCCATGTCTGATGCTCATCCACAATGACTGGCAGCAGCTGATGCCTATGGATCGCACAGAAACCTCGATCCTTCCCACTGGAGAAGTTCCACAACTCCCCAGGCTGCTGCGTTTTTACAGGCTCCAACCAAGAACCCCATCCCAGTCTCCACAGATGCGTTTTCACCATTGGAAAGGGATCTGGGACACTGGGAGGATATGCAAGGAGGATGGCAAGGACCAGCCTGTACCCTCAGTGCCTCTCCAGGCAGAAGTACTTGTTGAGAGATCCATGACATCACTGGTGGGCTTTCCTGAAGGAAACCAGACAAATGCAAGGGCAGACTTTCAGCACCTCACCAAGCGCGAGTTTATCCAAAACAGAGGGCTCCTTGCTCTCTTCCCAGCACCATCTTACAAAGGGGAAGGCAGGCAAGTCACCATTTATTTTGGGTCCCAGTTTCTCTTTCTGTAACATGGTTTCTCATTGAAAGTGGGAAATTACACAAGACTATCCCTTTTGCGTAAAACATTGTGCTGGCAGCACCTGCATTCGTACACCCCTATGCCTGCAACGCTCTGCCTGGGCACTGTGCTATCCCCTGATAAGGAAACCACCAGCATAGCACCCAGTGGCAATCCTTTCCCCAAGCCTTGGGGACGACATGCAGCATGTCCACGTGGCCTGCGACCACAGTAGAAATAAAACCACTGCCATTCAGAAAAAGCATAATTAGCAAAGATTAAACAGTGGCTATGCTGGCAGCTGGAGGGAAGACACAGACCACTACCTCCCTGCAGCAATGGAGTCACTGCTTCCTGTGTCCATAGTGCATCCGCCAAGTGCCCTGCAGGTCTCGCCCCCACTGTGCCCACTACGGGAAGATGCACCGAGTCTGCTCACCCTGATCACTAGAAAGTGTATATACTGCCATTTACAGAACCCTTCCTGTCTTCTTTTCCAAACTCATCTCACTCTCTCTCAACTGGGACCCCCTCATAAAAGTAAGAAGAGACAGGCCTTTCCTGGCATTTCCTTTTTCTGAAAAGGCTGTAAAATTTTCCAAGCATAGCCAAAGCCAGAGCAAAGTTTGTCAGGAGCTCAGCTCGTTAGGCGGCTGCTCAAGAAGCCCCGCGGGAGGCACAGGCTGCATAATTCAAAACATCTTGGACCCTGGAAAAGAAAATAGAAACCAGGCTGTGAGAATGAGGGGGGCAGCTCCAGCTCCACTGTAACCCCTGCTCTGGGAGCGCCTCATCTGCAGAGCTCAAGCGGAGCCACGGCCCCAGCAGAGGTGCTGCGGCCAGCCCAAGTGGAGCTGGCATCAGGCGGAGGAAATTCCAAGCCTGTTGCTTCTGGCAGCCATACCGGGCCCTGGCTAGAACCTCGGCAACCTGGAAACCGGCTACTCAGCAATTTTCTTGCCATCCAGAGGACTCGGTCTGAACCACAGTTTCACTTCCCCCTCCCTGCCCAAGAGGCAGGGAACACCAGAGGCAAAGAAACATTTGCTCAAAAGCTGTCATGACCAAAGCCCCCCCAAAACCACTCTGCTCTGGGAGGACAGTCTGGAGCTGCTGCTATCACCCCCACCCCCCTGTTGCATCTGGGGGTGGACAAAACAGAGGAAACTTGCTTGGACCAGCCCTAGGTCTCCCAGATTCCTTTTGCTCTTTGCCAGAGGAAAGTTCAAACAAGGCTGCACAGAGGCAGGACACAGGCAGCTTTCAGCCCAGCCTAACTGCCATGCTTGAGACTTGCCTGTGGCCAGACCTGCTCCGTTCAGACCCTGTCTGGCCCGATCCTCTGCTACAGATCAGTGCTGGAACAAATCCTGCCAAGGAAGTGGTGAAAGCTCCAGTGCTGCAGGGCTTTCCACAGCCTTGGCCAGCTTGATGTTGAGAAGAGCTGACCAGAGATGCAGCCCTTCTGCTCAGTTACTACCCTTCAGAGCTCCCCATCCAGTTCCTCCCCACCCTGAGCAGGGAGACCTACAGTGTGGGTTGTTGGGACCCTTGCCTTTTATAAGCCACATTTTTATAAGCCAGCATTCTGTCCCAGCTGCAGCCTTTACAGAGGCCCGAAGCCCAGCATGGCAACAGAATGAAGCAACAGTCATTGCACCCACTGCTGGAGCCCCTGCCCATCTGAAGGGGAGTACAGCTATTCATTGATACACAGCTATTTAGCAGGATCTTCCTTCCAAAGAGTATATTATGATTTTATTTTCTATTAGGAAGACTGCAGTGCTCCAGAGTCCCTGCCTGCAGAACCAGGCAACTGATGCAGACCTGATCAGACAGGTACCATGCCCTGGGTGGCAAGTCAAGGAAGACCATTCACGAAGCAAAGTTCAGCAGGTGATACACTGCAAGCAGAGAGAAACAGGACCCTTAGCGTAAACACTTAAGGGAAAGTTGGGTATGGCCCTCCAAACAAAGGCACAGCATTCTTGGAGAGCAGCATTTCTTTGCAGGGTGAACACTGGACAAGGACCACGGTGCTCCTTGGAGTATCAGAAGCTCAACTCGGCAGCCAAGGACATAGTTTGCAACTCTGCTGTAATCACACGAGTCATAGCTTTCTAACTTCAGCTGGGCAAATCCTCCTGGAAAACTCAAAAGATGCACCAAGCATTGAAGATACTTCAAGAGAGGAGCTCCTGACCTCCAGCTTCTCAGAGAAGTAGAAAACCCTGCTTATGCCTTGAATAGGAGGCTGAGACCCAGAGAGGCAGCAGAGTAGGAGTGATGAGCAGGAACTGGGAATCCTGGGTTCTGTCCCTAGCTCTGCCACATATTCCCTTCCTGTCTTTGGTTAAGTCACTTCCTTTCACTTTTCCTCCCAGCCTTTATTTTGGAGGTAAAAAAACAGCAAGCCCTTGCTTCTGCTTCAAACCTCTTCTGTCCTGTGACAGGGCAGAATATTGCTGCGGCCAGAGGCTGCAAGACATCCAGTGTGCAGGAGCCACGCTGCTCGCACAAACCCTGGCGGAGCCTGGCACTTCCTGTGCTTACATTTTGAGAAGCACAGAGTCTGTAAACAGGCAGTGCCACAGAGCATCTTCTACACAAACCATATCCTGGCCCATTCCTCTTCTCGGCCACAGGAGCAGGAGCTGAGCAAGGAAAAGGAAAGCTGCTCAGCTGACCTATGACAGAAAGAGCAGTGCAACCGAACACAGCATTGCTCTGGACAGCACACCTTGCAAGGAGGTAGCTGTCAAACCAGTAACAGCAAGGATGGGGAAGATCCAGCAATACCAGAGGCAGGGTTAAAAGGAAAAAAAAAACACAACAAAATAAAACTGCAGAAAACCAACCCAACCAGCACCCTGAAGAGGCACAATGATGCAGACAGGCCTGAAGAGCACAGCCTTCCTGCTCCCAAGCAGATCCATCCTGTGGCCTCCCACATACCTTGGGAAGAAAGAAGACAAGTAGGCATAGGCAGGAACAAGGAGCACTCTGTGGTTTTGCTCAGTATTTCAGTCCATCTCTCACTTAGGAGGAGCTCTGCTTCACTTTCCAAGTCTCACCCTCTCTGGCACGGATCACAAACCTGGCTTCTGGCCCAGGACTTGGCTCCAGCAGCGCTCATCACCAAACAGGGTGACGCCCCACCTCTGGGCACACTGCACAGTGCAGTCCTAAAGCCATCTTGAGGCTATTACCCCAGCATCAGAAGAGACTCCCCATTATCCCCCAGATGGGGTTCCAGGCATCCTGAGTCGCAGCTGAAAAACCCAACACCCAAACATAGCTCCAGCTCTTTGGGGGAAGAAAAACTCAGCATCAAAGTGCTGTTTTCTCTAGTGGCTCCAGCTGAAGCTGCCAGACAAGCTGCCCTCAATGGGGAAGTCCTGTCTCCCAAAGATACCCCGGCATAGCTTGCATGTTCCTCTGCCTGGAGCTGCCCAGAAAGATGCAGCAGAATGATGCCAGGTGAAGGCACTGTCTTCCCATCACAGGCAGTGGAAAAGGGGCTGGAAACCACTGCCCAATGCACCCATCTGACAATTCAGCAAGGATACCAGGATACAGGGAAGCCACTTGTGCCCGGACACCAGCAGCTGTCAAAGAACCAGACCACCTCTTCATAAAGGGCTGAGCAAGTAGGAAGCAGGCTTCATCGCACTGACTGTGCCCAGCATGGACACGCACACAGCAAGAGCAGAACAGGTTCCCGCTTCTCTCTTCAGGGGACTGCGGCCCATCATCCTCACACTGCTTTCTCCAGTGCAGGGTTGTAGCTGGCATCAAGGCAACCCTGTCCATTTCGGAGTCGTATTGTCTTAGATGGCCCATCCCATGCTTTGGAAGAGGAGCAGCAGGAGCATCAGGTCCAGGCTCAAGCAAGCAGGACTTGGAGCCAGTCAGGATGCCCAATAGAAGCACACCCATTTCCAAGGCTTGGTACAGGCTTCAGATAGCCATGCCAAGATGACCCATGCTCCATCTTCCTGCCACACCATGGCCAAGGCTGCCCTGGGCACCAACAAGCACTGATCTGCTGGCCAAGGACACAGGGAGCGAGCAGGACTCCTGACAAGCTGCCGCTCCATAGCATGGCCTATCTCTTTAATCAGAAGCGGGTGCCAGTGAGAACTAACTGCTTCCTCTACACTAGCTCCTGCTGAGTATAACCCTGTGGCAACTGCAAATGCCATAATGAACTGGTCCCAGTTAGAACAAAATCCGTCACCCTCTCCACTTTGAGTTTCATAGAAGATCAGGTAGGAAGAAAACAAAACCACTTTCCAGGAAGGGTCTGCTCCTAAGTAGATGACCTGCAACAGGCACCACGGAAGAAGGAAGGGTGCCTCTCATCCATGCCATGTGGTTTGACTGGTGCTGCCTCCCTAGGAGAGGCTGATGAAGTGCAAAATACAGCAACAGAAACCATGCCCACCAATCTCCAGTAACAGCTCCTGGGTACCTTCCACACAGGGCTGCCAGGGGCAGTGAAGAAAGGAAGCCAAACCAAACATTGGAAATTGGCACACAACTTCGAAACAGAAGTCAAGAAGAATTCAGGAATATCACTGTGGCCATCCTCACAATCTGCACCACACAGGGCTGCTGAAGATGCACAACTGAGAAGCAAACCCACCACAACACTTCCTAGGCCCCTTGCTCCAAGACAGGTGTATTTTTCCACAGCTTCAGCACTATGAGAAACCTCATAGGGTAGCTAAATCTCATGGAGATCAACTACATGAAGTCAGAATCCACAACTCCCACCACCCTCTGGAAACACAGGACCACACACAAGATCACCAGAAAATGCATTTGCCAGTCAACACCTTCCTGGGAGGAAAGGAGAGCTGACTGACACCAAGTCCTGACCTGCATTAGATTCTGATTTTCCAGAAGAGTCGTGCTGGCAATCCTCCTTGCACTTCGCTGATACAGCTTAAATAACACTGACAAAATATTTCTGCAGCTGTACATCATATGATATCTCTACCCTGCATTATATTATACATCCATGCATCTACATACCACATTTCCTGTTAAAAATGTCAAAAGTAGTCAAACACAGCACAAGTCTTCCATGTGCCCTCTCTCCCCCTCCCCACACCCCCCCCACCGCTCCTGTCCAGGGCACTGGCATGATGCTGGGTCTCTGCCAAAAGAGCAACAGCATGAGGAAAATGATATTTTCAGAGCAAGCTCTGAGCTTCTGCCTGGCTAAGGCTGTTGAGGGACAGCCGACATCCCTGGGAGGAGGCAGTGACAGAAGCTCAGGAGCAGACTCACAGGTGGAACAGACCGCTGATGCATTCTCAGACAGGAACAGCAAACTTGTGCTTTTCCACAGGGGACTTATTCTCCCAGAAAAGACCAACTCGAGAGATCTCTCGGTCAGGGTATTTAAAACTGGATGGAGCCCTAAGGAATTAAGAGCTGGAAGCCAGGCTGTGCCATCTCCAGGAAATGACTAGACCTGAGCAGATTAAAACCCATTACAGCAGCACATCTGGACATCCAAGGAACACAGACACATCCTCGAGTGCTTCGACCACTAAGAACTTTCCCTCCTAGCAGCAGTAAAGCCTGATGCAATCACCTGAGACAGGGCAAAGAAGCAAGGGTTGTTCTGATGCCAATTCTGAACTGGACACTGTACTGACAAGAGATGGGGCTGAAAGAGACAGAAAACAATCTTGGACCCATCTTGGGACCCTGAAACCAGCTGAAGATGACCACAGTAACAAAGAGCAATGTCTCTACAGCAATAAGAAACAGCCACTGATTGGGACACAGCTGATGCTCCCCACAGAGAACTAAGAGCCTCCTCTCCAGCTACCCCTCCCTTCCACATCCCTCCACACAGCAAGCACTGCCAGAAGGGAAAGCACTCACAGTGTTCAGCAGGAGAGAACAGCAGTGGAGAGAAGAAAAACCAAAGTTTTTTTCTCCCCAAAACAGCAAGTATGGAGGACATGATGCCAACTGGGTTGACAACTCGATAGAAAAGTCAAAGGCTGAGTTGAGCTCAGACTTCAGAAACTCCAGGCCAGTATGAGCAAAGTCCACAGCTCACAGGCTGGAGTTAGCCTGGAACTAAAGTGCAACTCCAGCACATCCTTGGCAGCTGCCCTGGAGCAGCATAGCCCAGTGTGCTTGCTATGTCCAGCTTTGTGATGGCCCAGTTGCTTCATGCAGCTCTCTGTCCCCCCGTCATACAGTGGCCAGAGAGCTACCTTCCAAGAGCAACACAGTGAGATGCAAAAGGGCTTAAAAGTACAAAACACAACTCTTTTACTTTCTTAACTGAACGACTGTGGTTTCTAGTTTCTAAGCAGGCTTTCCTTTAACTGCTGCCTGTTTATTTCTTTCCAGTGGAGGGGATCTGGAAAGAGAAAACGGACTTTCAGGGGCAGGGAGACATAGTAACACCTACAACACTGCACCGAAGAAAACACCATGAAATGGATTTTCTAGGTAATGAAGATGCAGGTCAGGGTGGTAAGGAGCAACCAATCCCACCATCTACTCTGCTAAAATGGTAACACACACATTAAAAAACAAACAAAAAGGTTCTTCTGCTTAGGTTATGAATGCTCTGGAAAAAGTCCCAATGGAGCAGACAGCTGTTGTAGAGACAGCACACTGATACCCTCATCTTTCCACCAAAGAGAATCAGGCAACAACATCGACCTGGACATTTCTGCACTAGTACCAGCCTTGGGTGTGTACTACATACTCACGTGTGGTGGCAGCCAGCATTACCACAGGCACCAGAATCAAAGGAGGTCTTGATTCAGCACCAACACAGCCTTGCCAAGTGACCTTGGGCAAATCACTTTCTCGGTAACTCACTGTTCTTATCCCTCCTGCCACCAAAGTAGCAAAGCAAGGCACACACACAACCCCTGTATGTGACTGATGGATGGAAGGAGCTGCATGTCATTATTGCGTGCCTGGCATGAAACTGCATTTGTGCAGGGTAACGAGTGGTTTCCACATTCACAGAACAGATCCTGCAGGTCAAGACTGCACAGCTAGTGCTCCTGTAGCATCACTCCGCAGCCAAAGGTGCATGGTTGTCCTCTGTGCTACGCCGTTGGCAGCCCTTTGCCTGGCAGACCCAGGACACAACCGTATGCTGCCGCAGCCTGACACCCTGTCAAACGGAGCTGCCCCCAAGGCGTGCAGACGCCGCCACACACAACAACACAACAGCCTGCCCTGTCATGTAGCATTACTTATGTGTTCAGATATGCATCCTTCTCGCATTTCTATTCCAGCAAGTGGTTGCTAGCAGAGCGGGGCTGGAACAAGTTCACCACCTGCTAAAGACAGTCCCTAATACAATACAGGGGAGGTTTTGTTACATCGGTTCCTTTCTGTGCATGAGGAAAATATGTATATGTGGTATTTCTCATTTTTCTTCCAAGCCGACCACATGCCTGATTTATCTCAACAGGGAACCGAAGCCCATCGAGTAGAACACTGCAAAGAGATGGGAGAGGTCTCCCCTGATAGTTAGGATGGGCTCTGACCAGGAGTGTTTGTTTAAACCCCACGTGAAACGTGGCAAGTTCCAATCCTCCATGGGGCTTTAACAGCACCGATAATGTCCTGCAAAATCCAGACCAGCTCCGGTAAAACCAGACCAAACCCGACTAAGTTCTTTGCACCTAGAGAAAAGCCCCAGTCGAGGCACTTCTGTTCTCGAGGATCGCCTGCGGCCGCAGCAGCAATGGGTGACAAGGACCTGGGACAAGCGATCCCCGAGACGTGAGAGCGAATCGGGAAGGGTCGGTCCCGCGGACCAGGGGCAATGTCCAAGGTCCCCCGCAAGCAGGGACACTGACAGCTCATGCCCAGCCGGCCGGACTCGGCGGGTAGGCCGAGCCGAGGCCGGCGCCGTCCCCCCGTCAAGTTATCGCCGCCCCCGGGAGCGGTGGTACGGCGGCTGGCCCGCAGTCTCTGGCTCGGACGGCGGCTGCCGGCTGCCCCTCTGTCCGGATGACAGCCCCGAGGCGGGCCCGGCTGCGCGGGGTAAGGGGTCGGTGCGGGGGCGGCGCGGAGCCCCGGCTCCCCCCCGGGGCGGAACAATGGGACGGCGGCTGCCCGGGCCCGGCGGGGCACTCACCTCGGCGGCGGCGGCGGAGCGGCTCAGGGTAGGCCGGGCGA
>VWZT01010608.1:639-27453 GCA_013397055.1 Pachycephala philippinensis | reverse complement strand
CGCTGCGGGCCGAGTGCTCCTTTCTCCGCCGGAGCCTGAATAATCATTTGGAGAAACAGGATCATTCACTTTCCTCCGAGCCGGAGCCCGGCGCTGCCCTGTCAAAATAAAAGCCCCGTGCGCCGATTAACCGCTTCCTGGTCGCGGGCGCCCCGCCGGCGGCCCAGCGGCACCGCCAGCGACCGGCACCGCCGCCGGGGACCGGGATCGGCACCGCCGCCCGTCCCGAGCCTCCCGCGGCGAACGGCCGGCGCCCTGCGAGCGGCCATCCAGGTGTCGCACACCCACGCGTCTCACAGACATGTACGCGATGGCACACGGGTCCCAGCACCGCCGGGACCTGCAGAACTGCATCCCAGTCCTCCCCGCGACAGCACGGGGGCTGCTCCTGCTGAACATCCTTCTGCCCTTTATCGTCCGAAACACCGGCCCGCAAGCCACCCGTTCTGCTCGGGCCGACACCCCGCGTGTCCTGCTCTCGAGCCTCACTGTGCTGGGGAGGTCCCACACCTGATTCCCTCTTTGCCGCATCTCCCAGAGCCTATGCGGAGTTGGACTTCGATGATCCTTGTGGGTTACTTCGAACTCGGGATATTTTGTAATTCTACGCACAAGGACTGGCTCCAGCCCTTGAGAAGAGCAGCATGTTACTATCTTTACCAACAAGTTTTCCAAGCGTTAACCACCCTCCTGCCCTGAACAACAGACTCCACGGACGGGAGCCGCACAGTGCACACGCATACCACGCTGTGGAGGCAGCCTGCCCGCTCCTGGGCGATGCCACCAGCATCCTAACCAGGACGTGTCACCTTCCTGCCTGAAGCGCACCAACCGCCCAGGGGTGGGGCTGGGAGGAGAGAGCTGGAGGCAGGGACCACTTGGCAGCATCCCCGGAGTTGCAGAGCTCAAGGTGATGTGGGGACAAGCAATCCAGCTCCACTGACGGGAGGCGGCGGCCTCCGTTGAAAACTAACACAGACTCGCCCCTCTGCTCACACCCGCAGTGCCCGCACCGGGGCGGAGGAGCCGGCCTGTCCCGGGAGCGGAGGCGGGAACGGCGGCGGCGGGGCACAGGGATGAGAGACAGGGGTGGGAGCGTCACTCCCCAAAACCAGGGGCGGCGCGCGGCAGTGCCCCCTGCCAGGGCGTGGGGACATCTCCCCGTGGGGCGGAGCAGCGAGCGCCTCGCCCCGCCCCGCGTGGGCGAGTCCTGGCAGCGGCAGCAATGGGGCTCAGTTCGCCACGGGCAGGCGAGGGGGGCTGGCGGCGAAACCCCCAACACCCCCATTCCCCACGGGCAGGTGAGGGGATGCGGCGGAGCCCTCCCGTTCCCCACGGGCAGACGGTGCTGCAGCGAGGCCCAGCGAAGAGCAACAGCGGCGGCCGCCGAAGGAGGGAGGGAAGAGAGGGAGCGAAGGAGGGAGAAGCGCCGGCTGCTTCCAACCCCAACTGGAAGGACGCGACATCAGCCTTTGCAGGCGCCTCTTTGGCACCTGGCACAGGGTGGCTTCTCCCGTTTGCAGAAGTGCCTGTGGAAAGCACCCAAGGCCGAAGCAGACAGAAGGGGCGGATTGCGGATGTTCTGGGTTTTACCTCAGAGGGCTGGAGTCTGCACGGGTGGGCAGGCACTGGGAACCCCTTTGTATCGAGCATCGTTTTATTACACTAGCCACCCAAGGGAGATATACCCCTCCAGGGGAGTGCTGAGGCCATACATCTCCCTGCCTCTCTGGTGAGCTCCCAAGTGCCTCATCAGCAAGCAGTGACATATTTTCACATTTTCATCCTTCCCAGTAACAGCACTGGCCTCATGTCCCTGCAGACAGCATGCACAGGTGCAGTGGGTTAAAAACGGTGCCCAGCTACCACTATCTGGCATGGCAGCTCAGTGCCAGAGGCATTCAGGTAGCTCCTTCCCTCCAGCCAGGTGTGGTGCATAGGGGACACATGGAACCACCTGTACTCTGGGTCCTCTGGCTGCCTCTCTCTTCCCTGAATCCTTCTGGGCTTTCTACATCACAGCCCTTCACATCCCTCCCAGCCTGCGCACATGCAAGTGGCAAAGCAAGACTGGGAAAGGTCAGCAAGAGGACCAGTTGCCGATTCAGCACTGAGTCTCTGCCTTTAATTAACATCTGCCAGGCTAGCTACCCTGCCTGCACTTGATGACGACTCCCAGTCTCCCCTTCCCTCCTCTATCATTATGCCCACACTAGGAGAGACAGATAGGGGAGGAGATGGTGAAGCAGATTCCTTGGAGTTCCTCAAAGCCTTTCTCTGCCAAAGCCACAACTACCACGGCAGCAGCTCATCCCAGGAGCTGCCTGGTACAGCAGCACCTTAGCAAGCCTCAGCCAAGATGCCCAGACTTGGCTGCTACCTGTTCCTCCCTTGCATGGGGTTTTCCTGCCTTTGGACCACAAAACTTACATACAACATACAGAACAGAAAAGTCTCCCAAACTAGTTAAGGACCAAGAGGGAGCCATCTGTGATAGTGACTCCAGCCTTCCCTGGGAAGAATTGGGACTGACCACCCAGAAGCTCCTGACACATTCTACCTCTGTGGGATGCAGAGAATACAGGGCTACAGGGTCAGAAGGATTGGCCTTGTCCTCTCATGTTTTGCCAACAAGGACGTGTGGAGTAGATGGAAGCTGGTCCTAAGCTATGTCCAAGGTTCTGAGACTTGTTCATTCCCATTGACTCTCCAGAACACCAGCCCTAAGCTCAGACCTTCACAAGACCCCTGTGTGCAAGGCCCTCATTACACTTATGAATATGATTAATTAGGTCCAATTAACTATACTGGAATTAATTATGTGACTCACATTTAGCTGGAGCTGTCTCTTTGCAAAGCATTTCCCCAGTGGATCACTCCAGTAGATCCCCAGCAGAGACCCCAGACATAGAAGAGTCTAGACGAATTGTGCTGAAGGAAATGAGTCTGGGGCTCTCAAATGCCTGTTTTGGGACCAGCTCTCTGTTTTGCTGATCCACGTAGCTATGGAGCAGGGAGCTGGTGGCAGTCCAGCATTAAATCCACAGATCTGGCACACAGATTCATCCTGTATTCTCCCACAGAAAGGCAATGGTCCAGCAAGAAGATAGAAGAGGCTATGTTGCTACTACTGAGGTAGACTCAGGCCTAAAAATATCTTTTCATCACTTCCCATGCTCCTCTCAGTCCTGCCCATCCCTATGCAGACTCGTGGCCAAAGTGTCCTCTTCTTCCGCTCAGACACTGGCACAGACTCTATCCCATAGTCTCATGAGTCCCTGATGTGCCTCATCTCCCTTGGACTGCATTGCAAGGTCTCCATCCCACTTCTGTTTTGATGGTACAACAAAGCCATTGCTCAGAGAAAAGGGAAAAACGCCAGCCTAGGAGAGGCCCCAGGTCTGCACCCAATCCTACAGCCAGCTGGGGAAGAATAGGTTCCCTCATTTCATGCTCACTGGAGTTTGAGCAGGGCAGCCACCAGCAGTAGGCCACTGCAAGGAGCCTGCACTACCTTTGCCACCTCTGCAGCTGCCTAGGCAGCCTGTGCCACTGTCTAGATGGACATAGACAGAATCAGAAGTGCCCAGTTTGGCTTCTCCTTTTAAACAGGATCACCTTTCCTTATTAACCATTACATCTCCAGCAGACCAAGACTGTTTGCCCACTGCAGTCAAAAGAAACTTAGAAGCTCAAAGACAACACATGAAGCAATGCAGCCAGCCAGCCACAGTCTCCCTGCTTAGCATCCTCATGCTAAAGCTGGGCACTGGCCCCTCCATACGCTGGGAGTTTCCTTTGCTGCAGTCCTAAAGGCAAAACACAGCCTACGCTGAGGTACTGAGGGAGAATTTAATCAAACTGAGACATCCTCTTTCCAAATGAAAATATGCTGCTGCAGCTACAGCATGGCTGACAGACCATCATCTAGCAAAGACAAACCCCTGATATGGTTCAAGGATCACAAAGACACCAAGACTCAGCATCCTGGATGCCTTGCTATTGCTGTGATGCCTGATGCACTCCTGATGCCTGTATGGGTGCAGGCAGGATGCAGCTCTTCAAGTCTTCTTCCCTTCTTGTTACTCCTGTACACCCCTGAATGCCAGCCTTATCCTCCCAACACCTCAGATGCTCACTGCAGCCCTAGGGAAATCATTTCAGGTCCACATAGTCTGATGTTGCTGGAATCCTGGCATGGGATATGAGTTTCACTCCTACCACAACTGCCTGGCCTCAGACGGCCTTTGCTACCTGCTCTAGATGTATTTGGGATGCTCTGCGTGGGGCCCTGGCTTGGCTGTCCCTGGTCTTGGGACACTGCTGTCGGCCAGGGCAGGCCCTGCCAAGCAGCAAACCGAGAAAAGGCTGAGGTTTACCGGAGCCGGAGCTGCGAGGGAACTTCTGCCCCTGAGGGCCAGGAGAGCCAGAGCCCACCGGGCAGCCTGCGGGGCCGGGCACCGCGCCCGCTGCCAGCGCCTGCGGAGGGGGCGCGAAGGGTTAAATCGTTTGGCGAGGCCACCAGCGTGCTAAATGCAGCCATCGGCGGAGCCAGCGCCTCCCACCGCCCCCGGGGTCGGACTGGCGGGAGCGGGCGGGTGGCGGCGGCGGGGACTCTTATCCTGATACGGCGCCTTCCGCCGAGTGCGGATCTGGAAACACTGAGCGGCGGGACTGGCTCCGCGGCCGCGGCGCTTGGCGACACAAAGCACGCAGAGCCCTCGCCCAAAAACCAGGCGGGAGGGAGCCAGGGGGGCGGGGGGCTCGGCAGAGATGCGGGGCTTGTTGCGGCCGGCGGGATCTCCCATCCCGGGGCATCCCGGCCGGCCACGCCGGCAGAAGCAGCCTCCACACGGGCAGCGCGGAATCCCGCGCCTGCTGGAACAGGCCGGCGGCTCCCGGAGCTCCGTGTCCGCTCCGCCAGCCCGCCCGCGGCCGCTGACCGGGGCTCTGCTCCGCCCCAGTCCCTGCCTGGCACGGCGGGACCCCGGGGCAGCCTCGGCGTGCACAGCACACACCGCGCTCACGTGCGCAGGCAAATGCACATCGCAGACGGGCAAATCATCAGGCAGATGTGCCCGGGATGGGTGTTGGCAACTGTGCCGGGGCAGACACACGTTCTGCAGGCACGCACGAGCATGTGCAACCACAAACAGCAGGAACGGAGCACGGCACATGGGCACCAGCCCTAGAGCTACACTGTAGAGCAAGCAGTCTGTGGTGCATCGTACCAGGGAATAAGGAGATAGTCAAGAAAGGTACAAGAATAGCTTTTGCTGTCACTGCTACTACAGTCCTACAGTAAGGCTGAACTAGAAACAGAGCAATCCCTCTCTTTGATTTATTTACTCAGTGCTTTTATCTCTGGAGGATGCCTGGAAGCTTGGTCACTACAAAATGTGCAAGCCTGTGCCAACAGGTTGCAGAGCAGAGATCAGGTGAGTTTTCAGAAAGATCACAGGCCTGATAATACAAATTCAATTTTATAGCATGTCTTTATTAGTATTTGGGGTCACTTGAAATCACCACTCTGTAAACTGGGTCATAACAGGAAAAGTTAGCAAGCTGCTGCCTTGTGCTATCTGCCAGCATGACAAGGACTTATTCTGGTGGTAGCTTGGACTACCACTTGAGAGCCCCATTATTCCCACATACAGTCTCTGTTCCTAAGACAGTCATGTGCATCTTGGTGTGTACAATGCCTCAACCACACAAATCTCTAGCTTGGGGAAGAACCTCTCCCACAGCATCTCAGGGGCAAACCTGTTTTGCAGGGAAGCAGGGCGTATGCCCTGGCACAAAGGGCTGACACAGCCAGATCCACCTGCATCAACACTCAGCTGCCTGGCTAGGCCCATGTGCCCTGCATGTTCCAGCAAGGGTGACCATCTGAGTGAAGCCGCAGGCCCTACCTGTGTGTTCAGGCTCTGTTTTCTACGTTTTCACCCAGCCCTGTATAATCTGTACCTCTGTCTCCCAAAACGTGTGCATTTACATAGGTCTGATGGTACTCCCAGGCCAAAAGTGCTGAGCGCCTTGTCCAAATGCTGTGAGGACTCTACAGAATTTGGGACAAGAAAAAGGTCCTTCTTGTCAAGACCATCCCACCCCTGAGCAGCTACTTATTACTTGCATTTCTGTTCAGTGTCCTCTCATGCTCCAGATATCTCCACCTTCTCTGACAACCTGCCCTTTGCATGCAGCCCTATAGACTCAGAGGAACTCTCAAACGCCTGCCCACCCTTGCCCCAGTGCCCAGCACGGTGACGCTCGGTCCTGAAGGCTGGCTGCCTCCCCACACTCCTCCTGTCTACTATCAGCATTATCGAACATTCGTGCTAGTACCTGCCGCCCTTACACAGAGGGGCGGCTGCTCCAGCCTTGGGAGCACTCGTGCATCCCTCGCTACGTGTGCAGAGGGATGGAGAGGGCACAGGGAGGAGACAGAAAGGTCCCCCCTCAGTGGAGGAGGCTGCTCTGCGCGCACAGCCTGCCTCCCGCCACCACCGATCCAGGGGACCCAAGGCCGAAGAGGAGGGCAGCGGACCCCTCCTCAGGGGCACGCGGCCGGGGCGGGGGGGGGCAGCGGGACCCTTCCCGGGGACACACGGCCGCGGCGGGGGCAGCGGGACCCTTCCCGGGGACACACGGCCGCGGCGGGGGCAGCGGGACCCTTCCCGGGGACACACGGCCGCGGCGGGGGCAGCGGGACCCTTCCCGGGGACACACGGCCGCGGCGGGGGCAGCGGGACCCTTCCCGGGGACACACGGCCGCGGCGGGGGCAGCGGGACCCTTCCCGGGGACACACGGCCGCGGCGGGGGCAGCGGGACCCTTCCCGGGGACACACGGCCGCGGCGGGGGCAGCGGGACCCTTCCCGGGGACACACGGCCGCGGCGGGGGCAGCGGGACCCTTCCCGGGGACACACGGCCGCGGCGGGGGCAGCGGGACCCTTCCCGGGGACACACGGCCGCGGCGGGGGCAGCGGGACCCTTCCCGGGGACACACGGCCGCGGCGGGGGCAGCGGGACCCTTCCCGGGGACACACGGCCGCGGCGGGGGCAGCGGGACCCTTCCCGGGGACACACGNATGGCGGGGCGGCTCTCACCGCAGCCAGATTGTCCCTCTGTACTCCTGATGCCAAGAGGCAGCACTAGAGCTGGGACAAGAAACACCAGAAAACACGTTCCCTTATTGTATTTCCCCCACTTCCTCCCTCTGATGATGCAAAGGAGATGCGGCCATCTCCGAGGCTGTGCACGACAGAAGAGCAGCGTGTACACAGCAGAAGGGGATGTCTTAACAGAAGGAGAAACCATGGCTCCGGTGACAAATGCCGAATGGGGCTTTAACACCCCGGTGTAAAAGCAAGGAAATTATTTCCACAGCATGCAATACTATCCTTGTCTCTGCGCTAGAATATGAGGAGCTAAACAAACCCTCCATCCCCAGCAGCAGCAACAGCAGTGTACAGCCGGCACTTCAATCACAGCATCAGTTGGGTTGGAAAAGACCTCTGAGATCATTGAGTCAAACCTATGACCAAACACCACCACATGGCACTAAGTGCCATGGTCAGTTTTTTCTTAAACACCTCCAGGGATGGTGACTCCACCACCTCCCTGGGCAGTCCATTCACCCTTTGAAGTCTAATCACCCTTTCTCTGAAGAAATTCTTCCTAATGTCCAACCTAAACCTCCCCTCGTGCAGCTTAAGACTATGTCCTTTAGACCGTTAGATCATGCTTTCCTGCATAGATAACTCTTTTTGAATACCTGTGAAACAGGTACCTTAATGCAGTTTACAACTGCCCTCTATGAGCTGAGGACACGGAGAACCAAGTGATGTCCCTAGTGGGAGGCAATGCCAGAGCTGCAGGAGGGCTGTGTGTCTCTCCACAGGTAGCAAGATCAGCATCCACCTGTTTGCATCACTGCTGCATGGCTGGATTTTGGGGGACTTGAACCAGGATGGCTGATTGTTCCTTCCACCTGAGATGACATATAGGAACACACTTTGGTAGTAGACCCCGATAATATTGCTGCTAAATCATGCTCAAGAATTTGAGATGAGCTGAGCCCTTCCATAGACAGTCCTGCGTTGTGCTGTTCAGTCCATTTTCTTTCTGCTCTTTTGCATGTACTCTAGAGACATAAGCACTCCTTTTGTGCCAGACTTTCAGAGACTCTCAGACAGGACCCACTCTACACATTGCAGAGTCCAAACAGAATCTTAAACCTCACTCTCCTTTTGAATGGAGGAAGTTGTATGGAGTGCCTACAGACCATCTATACAGTTTGTACCAAATTCAGTCCAGTCCCCCCATGAGATGTCTTTTCTGGTTCCAGTTAGATATTGTGCCTCTTTAGAAACCTGGGCTCCAGTCAAGAATGACCATTTGGTTACTTCTTCTATTTTTGAGCTGGTGCAGCATTCTGATGGGGTCTTAGATACTGGGAATGTCCTGGGGACCAATAGAGCTGTCCTGCTATCCCCCACCAGGTCAAGCCAACCTGCAGTTTTCTCCTCTGGGATATTACATCCAGGTAAAGGATGGCAGGTGTGCGCAGGAGCTGCTGGCACCACCTGTGGCTTGTTGTACCACTGGCCTTGCAGAAAAAAGGTGGGTGGGCCCAGGAGGTCCCTTTACCCTTGGGAGCCTTCTCTTCTCAGTGGACCTCCTGGGAGCTGGAGATGCTGACCTGGGGTCTGTTTTTCTGTGTCCCTTACAGCACAGTGCAAATACACATCTGCATCATGCTGCTGAAGCATCCTCTCCCTGTAATGAAATATTCATGCCCACCTCCAAAAGGACTCCAGCACAGCAAATCTGTGTGTCCCTCTGCAGACAGGCAATCTATGCTGCAGAGTGTGGCCATGGGCTTTGCTGTGAGGTCAAGCCAGATCCAGACAGCTGATCTCTGTCTTTGAGGAAATAAAACAGAGATGAAAAGAAGTAGCAAAACCCTAGGAGGTGCTTTTGAGATTTAACCCTTTCCAGGCTGGAAAGCACTGGCAGATAATCTGCAGCAAGCAGCCTAGGCAGTACAGGAGAGATGGATCTAGAGAGCACCCCAAATGCTGGAGTCCTTTCTCAGGTTGAGAAGATTGTTCCCGAGCCTGGGAACCCTGCTTTAAACAGGCTCTGCTGCTGTTGGATGTGCCGGTTTAAGTCAATCTGATGCTGGAATGGCTGTGCTTCTCCTGATGTTATTGAAAGCCACCTTGATTTCACTGTATTCACTCCACAGAGCGTAAGCCCTTGTTAGAGTGTCACAGAAGAGTACTCACTCTCCCCTGTGGGTGGAGGAGCATAGATCTTGGGTCTTGCAAGTTACTTCTCTTGGATTTTTTGATTTTTTCTTGTATGTTCACGGAATTTTTGAGCCTCCTCCTCATTTATGGTTAAGATGTCAGACAGTGAAAGTAATATATTGCATCAATTATAGGGAGACTGCTCCACTCTAGGGAAAGTTTCTGGGCTGTGAGTGTGGGGAGATAGGACTCCCTCAGTGACCTGCATGAGCTCTGTTGTGTTGTGGGGACCTTGTCTCCTTGTGTGGTTCTGAAGCAGAGTGAAATGCAGCACAGGACAGGTGTTGGAGTTGGAAGAGGATTCAGCACTCCGGCACACAGTGCAGGTGGTGTTTAAGCAGCCCGGCTAGGTTGGCGGATGCAACTGGTTTGTTCATCCCCTCGATAATCCGATTTACGTTCCCTTTTCTTCCCCTGGATCCTGCTGTTACCATGGGAACTATGTTCATAGTTGTTATTCATTGGCTTCTGGAAAAACTCCTTTTTCCCCCTTGTCTCTTTCGCCTTTTCCATCTTAGACACATGGCTGTCAGAGCATGGGGAAGCTTGCAAGGCTTCTGATAACTGGGATAAAGGCGGTGGTTAGAGGGAGGAAATGGGGAAATATGGCAAGACTGTTAGGTACTAGATGAAATAATTCTGCTCACGTGATATTTAGTTTGGTCTTTTCTTCATCCCACACCTATGAAAGGGAGTCATTGACACGGCGAGTCCATGAGTTTGCCTGCTTGCCTCAAGGGTGTCTCACTTTGTCTCTGGTGGCCTAGGTGGCTTTTCCTGGTAGCTGAGAGATTTCCTCCTGTTTCTGCAGGAAAGCTGGTATGGTGACTGCTGTGTGGTCAAGAGGCAGGCAGGAAATGCTGCTCCAGGCTGTTGACGGTCACCTTCTTGCTGTCTTTTGTTTTGTTCAGAAAATCTGTGCTTTGGCCTTGCAGATTAAGACCATGCACAGAAAGTTGCAAACTATTACAATGACATATTTTAATGAACTGTCATTTTTTCATGTCTTTGCTCCTTAAGTAGTTGTGCTCTGGTGTTTTCCAGTACAGGATATTTACTTTAATTGGGCAAGAGGCTGCATTTGAAGGAGGAAAGGACAGTGGCAGAGGGGAGGAGCAAGATTTCAACAAGGGAACCTGCGGAGGACTACAGCTCTGGAATATAATCAAGACAAAACTGCTACGCTTTTCTTGGACATGAATTGGAGTGGGAGGTGTTTGTTACTGCCAATGCAGTTTTCTTCATACCCAGTTCTTCCACACAAGGTTGAATCGTTAAGCATTGACAGTGCATCTGTTACGATTGGCTCTAGAAACCAAATGTTCTTGAAACTAAAAGAAGCATGTGCTTGCCCTTCATCTTCCCAGCCATTCAGCTCCCAGTACCATGGAGAAAAACCACATGGAGCAGCCCACGTGCACACAGATGGCCTAAGACTGGCCGTGTAAAGGGTTCCTCTGTGTGAAAGGTGCAGTAGGCTGAGGAACAAGAAGTTCCCTGAGGATGACATCAGTCTTTTTTCTACTGACAGTATAAGGCTTCAAGTAAAAGTCCTACAGAAGATCTCCAAAAAGAGCTCTTCCCAATATTTCATTTTCCTCTCTCACTTTGTGTTTTCTTTTTACAACTGCATTTCTGTCTTACCACCCATGGCAGCTACTGTGCACATAGAGCACACAGTCAGCCTCCTTCCTCAGAAAGATCCTGCATCCAGCAGATAGCACTGGGATCGCCATAGATTACAAGCACTAGAAGAGGACTTCCCTGGAAAGACAGGGATACAATCTTCCTCCAATGTCACAAACTCTGTTAATCAAAGGAAGGAAAAAGAAATAGAAAGGCCAATGCAGCCTCCCCACTTGACTCCCTTTAATTAGTAACCATCTGGTTTTAAGAAAAGCTGTCAGCCAATGTAGAGCATTTGGCAAGCTTCCTCAGCGGCTGCTCTCCTAATGTCAATTCTTCTTGGAAATGCTTTAAGCCCCAAGATGCCAGAAGGAAATGAAAAGCAAAAGAGAGGGCACAAGAGTGAAAAGGACGAACAAGGATGCAGTATAGCCCAGCAGACAGAGAGAGACATTACCCAGTTTCACTTCTAGATCAGGGAGCAAACTGCAAACACTGCTGGCCATCTGATAGCTGGGAAACATTCCACCCAGCTAGCCACCTGGAAGGAACTTCAATACTTCAAGCACCGTATCTCAAACAAGTGATTAGAAATCCCTCAACATTTTCCAGAAGTCTCGCTGCTCAACTCAGTGTTCTGTCCAAGCTCCAGCTTTAACAGTGACTTTCTATCTTCCAAATTTCCTTGCCTCACTTTAATTTTTTTGTCCCAACTACTGTGCAATGGCATTGTGTAGTTACACGTGCTGCTCTGGCAAGATGTTCATCCACTAGGAGAGGCATGGGCAATTTTACAAATCAAACTCATCGTGCTTGGCACTTTCTCAAATTTTGCCCTGATTCTGCCTGATGCCATGCTCTGCTCAAGTAGAGGTGTCTCTGCTCGAATAGAGGGGTGCTGCTGCTCTCCACCGAGAAAACCATGGGTGCAAAGGGAGCACTCCACCTAGCTTTGGATGGCATCAGGAGGCACACTAACTGTTCTGCACAAGTCCTCAGGCACAATCTGAGAGCACAAGCCCTTTTGGTCTTTGCAGGGAAATAGCCACACTGGTAGCAAAGCTGGGCAGCAGGAGCTGGGCTGCAGCATTTTTGTGAGTGCTGTCTCCCTCATTAAGATGCAGCACATGGCTCAAGCAGCTTTTAGATTACTCCTTCCTGACTCTAGGACATCATGTATGAGTCAGAGGCTTGCTTCCCCTGATCCCTGTGAGTCCCCAGCACATGGAAAACTACGTTTTGAACAGTTCCCTTCAATTCTGCATGCAGACTACCTTCTTCTTACTTTTGCAAAGAAACAGAATTATCCTCTACTCCCTTAAATAGCGTCATACACACACAGACCACTATACTTTCCTCACAGATGCATTCAAATTCTGCAGTACCCTCTCATAAGCAGGTACATCACACTCCCCTACACTCACAGCCCCTCTACTCATTCCCACCCCGCTTCCCATACAGTGCTTGAACTTCCCACAAGGCACGTGTAGAAGTCAGCCCCTTTCCCCAGACTGTGGTAATGGGGTTCTGGCACAGCTGAAGGAGCAGAGGATCCCCCTGTTAAATACATTAGTGCCACGCTACAAAGAGGGAAGATATTTCCAAATGTGTTTCTGCAGATCTCTCCTATGTGGCAAAAGAGTCAAAGACCCAAACCTGTGAGGTCCTCCCACTGTACCTGCCCTGTCAGAGAAGCAGAGCTGTAATTTCATAGGTTTCTGACCAGTGAGAGAAAAGCAAACATAAAATTCCATATCAGAGCATCTGAAACCACCAGGGATCTGCACCTGATTAGCCATCTCACATATTTCCAGAGGGGCAGATGAGTAGGTTTCAGCTGCCCTGATCTTCATGGGAGCTGTGGGAAATTCTCATTTGTTGTCCCAGAGCTGCACTAGATTTGTGCTTGGCTGGAATGCCCACTGCTGATGGGGCAGCAGGAGCTCAGGAACTCTCTCACATCCATTTCTTGTCTGAGGGAGGTGCCTAGGCAGGCCAGAGAGAAACACACATGGGTGATCAGGCCTGGACTACTTCTTCTTGACACTGCCAATTTACACCAAGGAACCAAATGCAAAAGGTTGTGGGTACTGTTCCTCTTTTCAGTTTCCCAGCCTTGGCTGGGCAAAACAAAACTTTTCATTGACACTATGTGCTCCATTCAAAGCCATGGGAGCCTCTGTGCAAAACTTCTATCATGCCTGTCCTCCAAAGCCTTTCTTCCTTGTTGATTAGCATTATGCAGAGTGCCCAACTGCCACTGCCAATGAGACTTCAGGAAGAAATCCTTCTATTTCTCCCATTCAGCTCTTAATTAACATGTAGACTTTAATTACATTTCCCATTTTCATGACAAAATATGTCTCCCTCCTCCACTTGCCCCTCCCTGAGATCATTACGAGCACTCTTAATAATAATCACCATCATCTGTCTACTCTGAGAGGGAGGCAGGGGGGCACCTGCTCCATCTTCCCAAGTTACCCTATCCCACCTAGCCCTGGGTCACTCAGTCCTTGGAGACCCACATGCTCTGGTCCTGTGCCAATGGGGAGGGGCAGAAACAGTGCCAACATGTTGGCACGACATATTGCCAGGGCTGGATAGTGCTTGGCTGCAGTGAAAGACATTACAATTCAAAAGTGGACACAGAAACAAAGTCAGTTTGGGGAGGTATTAGCGGTTCTCTTGTTTTCAGAAGTAAGAATGGGCCACCCTCGTGCTGAAGCTATATCCTCCCTGTCTATACAAAGCACAGCAAACGCTGCTAGGGAGCTTTGCAGCAACTGTCAGCTGGCTCATAGATCTGAGCAGTAAAAAAACAGGAAAACTTTCTAATAGACCTCCCCACTCCCACTGACTCAGCCACTAGAAAGGCAATCACCTTAGTACATCACAAAGCATGCATTTTCTGGCAGAAAGTGAAAACTGAGGAGGAATCACTCCCTATCCATCTTGATGGGAGCAGGCAAGAAGCCGATACAACGTACCCAAGCATGGACCTGGTGCAGTCAGGTTTTCACTAAACTCAGGCATTTGTCTGAAGGTTACTCAAACCACTACCAATCTCCTCACAAATCTGGGAACCTCATTCAGATGCAATCTGTCACAGTGGGGAGACTGAGTCCTACACTACATCAAACATGTGTTTGCAAATTCAAAATCAGAATCAGCTCTCAGACTGACTATTTTATCTGAATGTGCAAAATTCACCAGGCTGCTGGTGGCTTTGCCCACTTACAGAGATATGGAAAATGATCCAGCTACGGAAAATGAGGTTTTCCATAGTTGTTACTTGACCCCTCAGGCTTTCAGTGCGCCTTGATGACAATCTCTATCCCTCCCAGAAGCAAACAGTAAGGTAATACGGAACTGAATACCAAGCTATGCAATGTTTGCAGACAGAAGACAGAGAGCTGCCCACTTCTTCCATTGCCAAGTTCTGAAGAATTGGCAATACCTCACAGAGCAGACATGACGTCAGGCTCTTGGGACAGAGACAGTAAGGGCAGCATTGAGATGACCACAACACAATAAAAATACACAAACGACTGTAAGTATGGCACAGGCAGTCCACAAGGCAAAGACTGCATGATCCAAATGTACAGCTACGGCCATCGTGCATAACTTGAACAGAAAGAAGAGCTTCCTGCAGAGCTCCATGCAAGGGCATGGAAGCTCCAAGCATGCCATGATCACAGACAGCGTGTCCGCTGCTTGCAGAAAACCCGATTCTTCCTCATAAGTGTGGCAGAAGGGAGACAATGTCCCTTTAAATGTGACTAAAGTGTTGTCAATGGATCTGCCATGGTAGAGGAGTTAATCCCCCCCCAGCCCCTCTCAGCCACTGTGATGGGATAATTAGATGCGAGGGCTCAGCACAGATGATGCTCCAGTTGCTTAGCAACTAATGGTTTCCATAGAAACAGCAAAGCACAGCCTTCGGAGCAGCAAGTGAGCAGTGCAGCAGGGTAGGGAAAGATGCCTTAAACTCCTGCACTGATCCTCTCCTCCAGAATCATTCAGAGGCCTGGAGGTATTAGGGGAATGAGAAGGGGGTGCCTTAAAGATACAATATCCCTATTTCAAGCAGCAGTGTTAAGAGAATGGTTTTTATCGGACTAAACCTTCACCGATATCGTCCTCCTAATCTCAGTGACTTTCAACTAGCAGGATGAGCAGGGTTGAATCACAGAGTGGTCTTACACAGAGGTTTAAGCCCCAACACATGGGTCATCCTGTTGCAAGCAGCTGAGTATGATTCTAGCATCAATTCTTGCATCTGGGATCTGAGACGGAAACACATGGAAACACACAAAAAACGCACACACACACACACAAATATATTTGCATTTTCAACACTGTCATATAAGCAGCCTTATACAGGTATCCAGCCTGGCCCTGAACCAGCAGGCAAACGAGGTTTCCTCTTGATTTTCCAGCTTCACAATACATACAAAAGTGACTATAAAGCATGGAGAGTTTCACCAGAATAAGAGAGATCAGATTAATTAACCTTTACTCAAGACTGTCATCTGGTACTTCCTTCAACGTGACCAATCCCGAATGCTTTATTATCCTTCTGCTCCCTGCACTGAGTCAGCATACCAATATTTCTGAGAATCACAGCCACAACCTGCAGCACCTGCACTAAATACCATGCATGTGCTGTGCAGCTGCAGTGCTGCAAGGCATGATCCTGTCATCTTGTAAGCTGAGCAGAGACAAGCTCTGTTTGTATTTTGCTAAGAGAGCTCTGGGACACTGAGATGAGGTTGTAGATTCAGTATTACGTAGTCTGCACCAGGCCAGGGATGGGCTGTATCACTGCCTGCTTGCAAATGACAGCCTTATGTGTTAAAGCTTTGCAAACTCTCAAGTCATGATGGCACGGACGGAAGTCAAGAAACTCACATCGCAAAAACAAGCCCTGCTTTCCTCTCCTCTCCATCCAGCCTCACACTTGTGACATGATCCCTTTCAGAGAGGGGAAGCAGCCTGTGCCTTGGGCACTGGCTGAGGCACCCAAACTCACTGCTTTTCTCCTCCCTACCTGGCAGGAGACTGGCAGCATGCACTCCACTCTGCCATGTGCCCTCTCTTCTTGGCAGAAAGAAATGGAGAACAGGGCAGATCCCTCCGTCCCTGGAGGGCCGTAGCTGTGCCTGAAGGCAGCATGTACTGCTGGTGACAGGCAGCCAGGCTGGACTCTGGAACCCCTGCATGTGTTAGTCAAAGCCACCGAGTCCCAGACACTGTGGCTCCTTCCCCCTGTCGCTGCAGTGTTACCTCACCCTACCCACAAACCTGGGAGATGCCGGTTGCAACACCCAGGAGGGATGGAGCATCCCATTGGCCAACCTGTTCAGATGGCCAATTTAGCCACAAGCCAGGTCTCCTTCCTGGAGCCCTGTCCTGATCCACCCAGCGCTTCAGGAAGGTACCAGAGAAGAGACACCAAAAAAGTTGTGGGTCATTTCAGACTCTGTCCCCTAAGGCTTTCAAAGTGGGAAATCAAAGGGAAATGCTGTGCTTTGTTCCACGGGGGAGCGGCAGGAAAGGTGAGCAGCAACGAGCCTGGTGGAACCGGTCGCTTCAGTCGTCTGCCAGCTCACCTTTGAAGTGGTTTTAAAAATCAGGGAGGAGGGGCAGATATGAGTTCAGCTCTTTTACTCCAACTTCACAGAATTTGAGGACGTGGGAGGTAAGAGGCCACCTCTCCCCCACCAGAAAAATAGTGCATCCATTCAGAGACAAGAGAATACAGCTAATAAAACAGGCTGTGATGCTCATCAAATACATCTGTGGTGTTCTCACATCCTGAGGAGGCTACAATGACAGCAGCATCTACCTATGGTACCATCAAAGACACGTTAGGCATTTGCAGGAATAACTGGGCACCATGACACAGCGCCAGGTCCTGTGCCAATGGAGCAAGCATCTCTCACCAGTCACAGCCTCATCTCTGTCTCATATTCCCTACCATTGAGCCTGCCTGCACTTTCCTTGCTGCCTCTCTTTAACAGAAAGGATTGTTTCTAACCCCAGCCCACGCAAATCCTGGGAGCTCTGTCTGTATTACACAGCATCAGCTGTTTACTGCAGCACAAGGAACTGAAGCAATGCCAACAGAGCAGCAGTGGCCTGGTGTGATGATAAGCAAGGCATCTACTGTACACCCTGTACTAGGAAGAGGGGAAAAAGGACCACTTACTTAATTGGAAATTAATCTCTGCTCTACTACAGGGGAAAAAGACCCACAAACCCCACAGTTGCTTGGCATGACCAGTATCCTCAAGGGTTCCCACCAAATCCACTAAGCTTGCTTCCAAACAAATGCCATTGGCTGGGCAAAACCCAAACAAGAGATGATACCCTTGATACTCTCTTGTTGCCACAGACAAGCAGATGTCACTCCATACAAATTCAAAGCTTTCAGGGACTGAGGAATGCCAGAGCCATCAAGCCAGACTCAAGTAACAACTCTGAATAGGAAGCCAAGTTATAGAGCTGCCCTATCTTCAGGGGAGCTTGCACCTAACATTTTTCAAAAACAGGAGCAAATACAGTGTCTCTGGCTTGCTGAGAAGACCACAAAGAGCTCATTCATGTGAAGCCATAAGGCTGGCTGAAGGCATATACATGCACACACAGCAGTCAGACACTCTGAGAAGCAATTGAGCACACTCACAGTTAAGTCTCAAACCTGAAAGTTTTTCTTCCTCATGATTTGCAAACAAGTTTTAATCTAAAGTGCCAGGAGATGGGAATCAGCAAAGAACAAGAACTGCACTTGATCCCAAACTACAGCCTTACAAAACTTCCCTGTAGTACCTGTGGTTACGAGTGTGCAAGAATAGGCGAGACCTGTTTTCAGTTAAACTATCCCATCAATTGCCTTCTGTGCAGGTAACACTCACCTGAAAAGAGCTAGCTTTGAAGAATCCAGATGTCCTGAGCCAAGGCACCTCCAGCTTGTCTCCGTGTTTTCAGCTTCCTTCATTATGCAGACAGAAATGCTGGGTACTTTGGCCTTCTGCATGTGACAGCAAGTTCTCTTCTATTCCACCTTCTGAAGCTAAAGGGGGGCCAAAAAATGGCATGGCTTTAGGATACAAGCATGAGCTCCTGGATAAACCATAAGGAACTGGCAGATTGGCAGATTTACATTTAATTTGCCCCAAATTAGCTCTATCAGTCTGATCAAGATCTCTCTCCCTGGGAATGCAAGGGCAGCAAGGCAGAGCTCAGGGGTTACATGCTTTCATGCAGAATACACAGCATACAAACCAACGGGATTAGGATTCAGCAACTGAATAGCCAAAGGCAAAATTAAGGCCTTTTAGCCTTTTCCTGTACTTCAGGGAAAGGTTTGTGGTTACAAACATATATATTTAAAACATTTAAGCTGAAAACCAACGTTTCTGTTTCCAGTCTTGCTAGCTTCATTGAACAGACCAGGCAGACCACAGGATTCATTTCCTTCTTTACCTGTGTATGTTATGGCAGCACCTCAAATCTCTACCAGGAAGAAGTAAACATTACCAAATGGGGGAATCCTTTCCATTGCTGCAGCAGAGGCAGGAAATATTAGCAAGCTCTTTTCCACACTTTTTTTTGAGGATGGTCTAAGTACAACTGTTCAGGGCTTCTCTATGTGCAGCACTGTATCATATTATGATATATCTCATCCCTCCCATTCCCTAGTGTTACTTACCACTTCCAAACACCAGTACAGCCTTCTCTGAGAACACAGAAACCCAGGGAAAGATGGGAGAAAGAAAACTGATCATCTGCAGCCTGTTTCTGCTACCAGCCCTAAAAGTTCTGCAGCTGCTTCCCATCTCCTTTATTGCTCTGTAATTAGCTTTTGCTGGAGAGCATCCACTGAACTCCAGCAGTACTGATTCCAAGCAAGCTACAGGTGAATTCAATCACTCCCTGCAAAATGCCAGCTCACACGGCCTCTGGTGGCTAAGCCACAGGCTCCGGTTATCCTCCTCCAGCACTGCCAGGCTGCTCTTCTCAGGGCAGCTCCTGGGAAGCAGCACAGAGAACCGTGTCTTCCCATTGACAAGTCCACCATCCAAGTATTCTTCTTTTATTCACACTGGTGCCTCACACGTTGCCCCACATGTCTTTCAAAAGCCATCCGTGGCTGAAAAGCAAGCAAGCAAGCCAAGAGACTTCATCCACAAGCAAAGTCTAGCTATTGCAGGACTTCTTTTACCCCCACAAAATACTCACATTGTTCTGATATTATTAACATAACTGCATTCAGTCTAGCACTCTTGAGTGAGTTTATTTCTGAAGTACCAAAGTTAGGTGGGTAGGTGAAGTGTCTATGTGAAGGTGCACATTGATAGTCATAGGCTTAGTGGGTTACCATGCCTCAGCTGATGCATACACCACTGTGTGAGAGTTTGACTCCAGGCAGGAAGGGAAAAGCAACTTTGTGGTGCAACAGGTCAAGTAATATGTGGTAAATTATTAAACTATAATATCCAGGCTGTTTGCAACACATCCCAAGTTAAATACCAAACTCCAGCCTCAGGACGGGAAAAGGGCTTTGATTGGGGCATGCACAGAGGTTTTGAGGAAAGCAGCCAACCGAGTAGGTCCTGCTTGTAGCTGAGGACAGTAACAGGGACAACGTCGTTTCTGCTAATGACTGAACTTTGTCACACAAGGTGGGAAAACTGTGTGACTGTAGTCTTTTGAATGTAGCAAAAGCAAAATAATACTGATTGATTGATATTTGCGGATTGCATAACAAGAACTAAGCAAACCTTGATACAGTACAAACTACCACACTATTGAAGAGGCAAAACTGAGCATCTCAGATCCTCTGGGAAGGTTTTCTCTTCAAGAAAAGATTGGTCTGGTGTTTGACTTATTTTTCAACGTCTCATCTCAAAAGACACAAAAGGTGACAATAGTAACAGCAAAATGTGCAGGAACATTTGGCCTCAAGTCCAGCCGAGCAAACCTGCTGTGGGAAAAAGCACCTTCTCCTTTTCTTTCACCATACAGAAAAAAACTCCAAATAACTTGAAGCCAAACCTTTGATGCAAGGGTCAAAGAATTCACTTTTAAGCTGAGATTCTCCCAACACCATGGCACTAACATTATGGTGCAATCTTTTCCAGCAATTGCGAAAAGCAGCCTCTTTCTGTTCATCTCCTTGCTCAGACGAGCAACAACTCCCTGATGTACTCCTCCACTATGAGTATAACCTGCATTCTCCTACAAAATGCTCAACATATGTAGAGTCTGAAAAGTAATTCCTGCTGGTAGTAAGCCAAGGCTTGGATTTTGGTTTGTAGCTGCTCTCTTTCCATCCCCATCGCCTATCTCCCCTGTGCGCGAGCAGAAGAGTGATGGCGAGTGGGCGAGTAGGATGAGTATGTATCGCAAACATCCATTCATAACACAAACCAAGCCAGTACACAGTCACCACAACACTGGGTGTAGGAGATGGCACCATGCCACGTAGAGATACCCCCAACCAGCAGGGATAGGTCACCAGACCAGCCAAGAAACCATTCTAATGAAACCAACCTAGTGAGACAAATAAGATAGGCTACACTAACCACAAAGCCCTCTTCTCAGTGTTGC
Organism: Pachycephala philippinensis; assembly: GCA_013397055.1. Lineage (NCBI taxonomy): Eukaryota > Metazoa > Chordata > Aves > Passeriformes > Pachycephala > Pachycephala philippinensis. The sequence continues at coordinate 6,894 of VWZT01010608.1, read as the reverse complement.
ATTGCTCAGCAATACAATACCTGCAGCTTAATGTGGATAATGACTGAGGCAGCAGCACCAATGCCCAAGCAGTTTTTACGGCTCAAGTAACAGTTGCAACTTTCTTTCTCTCTCTCTGTTTTGCAGATCTCATAAGATCTCTGTTTGGTCTATGATTCCTTTCCATTCCTGTACCATGTATTTTCAAACCAAGCCTATTTTCTCAGGTGCTGCCACAGGCAGCGTTCTAAGAACTGGATGTGGAAATTATGAGCATCATTACGTAAGGACTCAGATTTAGAAGGGGTGAGGAGAAAAATGAACAATCTAATTTCCTTCAGTAAGGCAAGTTTTTGTTCAGCTGCACACGTCTTAAGTTGCAGAGGTATTTTGACATGTGGCATCTGCTACAACTTTAACAAAGTCCTTTACACAAGCTTTGCTTCTTGCAATGCTTCTGCAGTGCAGAGGATTAAGCTGCAGGTTCATCTGTTCCCTGACAAAGGGTCTCAGCTCACAAGTGCTTACCACACAAGTGCTATTCTAAACCATGAAATACAGCTTTTACATACCCAGCTGTAAACCAGTGGGCAAGGATCCACGTGACTGGGCTGAAATAGCTACTTTCACCTGCAAGCCCAGGAGAGCATAGAAGAACAGAATGTTAAAAGTGATGTGACCATGTCTAAGTGCACACACTAGGATGGTAGCTTTCCTGACAAACCACCGTGCAGGGCAGGTCTTTGTAGTTAATAACACCTGAGTCAATGTAGCAGTCACAGAACCAATTAGCTTGGAAAAGACCTCTGAGATCATTGAGTCCAAACTACGACCAAAGTCTACTATGTCAACTAGACCATGGCACTAAGTACCATGTCCAGTCTTTCCTTAAGCACCTCCAGGGATGGACTCCACCACCTCCCTGGGCAGCCCATTCCAGTATCTAATCACCCTTTTTCTGAATAAATTCTTCCTAATGTCCAACCTAAACCTCCCCTGGTGTACCTTAAGACTATATCTTCTTGTCTTATCTCTGATTGCCTGGGAGAAGAGACCGAGCCCCACCTGGCTCCAACCTCCTTTCAGGTAGTTGTAGAGAGTGAAAAGTTAGCCCCTGAGCCTCCTCTTCTCCAGGCTAAACAATCCCGGCTCCCTCAGCCGCTCCTCGCAGGACACAGGCTCCAGACCCTTCACCAGCTTCGTTGCCTTTCTCTGGATATGAGACACATGTCAGAGAGATACAGACGGCTGTCAGTCCCCCACCTGACCGCGCAGGGAACCGCTCGGTCCGAGCGCGCCAGTTCGGCGCTTGGCCCCGCTGGACGGCAGCACTGAGGCGCCCGGGACGCTCCGCTCGGAGAGGCCGGGTGTCGCCTCCGCGCCTGCGCCCCGCGGCCCGGGCGCCATGGCCGTGCACTACTGCGGGCTGTGCCGCCGCAGCGCCTTCACGGGCCGCCGGCACCTGTACAGCGCGGGGCATCGCCGGCGGTTGCGGGAGACGCTGGCCCAGCTGCAGGAGACGACGGCGGCGGCGCGGGCGGCGGCGGCCGTGGCCGATGTGGCCGCGGCCGTGCGGCGCTACGACCCAGCGGAGCACGATGGGCGCGTGTGGTGCCCGTGCTGCGGGCGCGGCGTGCGGCGGGACACGCGGTGCGGCGGGCTGGCGCTGCTGCAAGCCGGGCTGCTGCGGCACTTGGCCGGGTGCGTGGGCAGGAACGGGGCGGGCTGATGCTCCCCCAGGCCAGGCTGCTGCGGCACTTGGCCGGGTGCGGGCGGTGCTGACGGCGTCCCGGTGTCCCGCAGGCCCGAGCACCGCCGGCAGACGGTGCGGTTCTGGCGGGAGAACCGGGCGGAGGCGGCGCTGCGGGAGCGGTGCCTGGTGCCGGCCGAGGAGTACGAGCGCTTCGCGCAGGCTCTAGAGCGGGCACTNGCATCGGCCCGGCCTCCGCTGGCCCCCGCCTCACCGCTCTCTCCCCGTAGATGGCGGCCGACATCCGGGAGGCCGAGCGCCGGCAGCGAGAGACGGTGCAGGCTGCGCTCCAGGTCGGTGAGCTGTATCCTACCCTGGCTGCACCCTGGTGGGGACCAGGCACTGCTCTGCGCACCCCCACCGGCACCCGGGTGCGCTCGGGAGGGGCTAGGGGCGGCTGGGTGGGGGCTGTGCTCAGTACCAGAAATATTGTTCCTTTTTCCTGAATCGCACTCAGCTTCAAACAGAGCCAGAACTTTGTGCAGGACCTTCTGTCTGCAGGCCCGCCGCAGGACCTGAACGGTGAGCACCACTTTCCTTAGCAGTGGCTGATGCATCCCTGCTCAAAGCACCCAACACGCGGGGAGTTTGACACTGTCATTACCAGGATCTTGCAAATATTTTGCAAACTTTTTGTCTGCACTACAGTAAGCACTGGCCTCTTATTTCAGGGACAGCTCTTGTGCTGCAGAAGAGCCTGGCCCGAGCAGAAGGAAGACAGGACCTGATTTAGCCTGGATGGAATCAGGCCAGGTTCTGACCTTCATTGGCCACCAGGTAGGGGTGACTGGCTAGCGAGTGTGACTTCGATTCAACTGCAAATCACCTACAGCACATATCACAAAGCAGAACAAGGGTTGGTCTCCATCACAAAAAAAACCAGCTTCGCGGATTTGAGCAAGCAGCTAGCCCAGTTTCAATTATCCAGGTTTAACTTTCATTAAGCAAACGATATGCTGTGAAAAAAAAAACCAACCAACTATTCTTTCAAAGAAAGTAAAGAGCTTTCCTCTGCCTTTTTGCAATAGAACTTGATTCTGGAAGGGGGAAGACAATGGTCTTCTGTTCAGAGATACCCTTAAAGATAAGATTCTCACAAGCATTTTATGTTCTTCTTAACAGGAAACAGAAGGAAAAGGAAATGTCCACACAGGTAAGTGCACCTGCATCATGACTCCCTGGGTTGCTACCTCGTGGCTTGCAAATGTCACAGGGATAACTCAGCAGTTTTGAAGCAGTTGCAGCATAACCAGGAGGTGCTCACTCTTTTGGCAATATTTGACATACTAGAGAAGAAAACACTTCAGCATTGTAAAAACTGTTCATGCTGGTGCTGTGGGGAGTGTATGATTTGGGGTGTGATCTGCCATGGCCTTATCTGTGGAAGCCAGCTCCTTTTTCTCAGTTCACTTTGTCACTTGCTTGGTAGGGCTAGCAGCAGACAGGGGGAAGAGGCGACACTTTTTTCTTGTCACAGTTTAGGATAACGTCAGTGGCTAAGTAAGTATTCCCTGTGACTTCTAGGAGCAAAACCTCCATGGCTAACAGAGGAAGAAGATGGAAGTGAACAACAAATCGGACCTTCCTATGAGGAATTTCTCAAACACAGTGAGCAGCTTACACACCTTTTAGTTAACCTTACAGTCACTTTACCATGCTAGAGAACCAAAAGCAATTTGAAAAACTTCTGCTGAAAAAAGTATTTGGGCTTTTGAGCAACCTGGTCTAGGGGATAGTGTCCCCATCTATGGTATTGGGCATTGCAGCAACATTATCCTTAAGTTCCTTTCCAACCCAAACCACTTTACAGTTGGTTTTTTGTTTTTTTGTTGTTTTTTTTTTGTCAGAGGAGAAGCAGAAGCTGAAAAAGCTCCCGGTGGAACGAGTTGGTGCCAACTTTGACCATACCTCTCAGACAAGTGACAACTGGCTCCCTTCCTTTGGGCGTGTATGGAATCATGGCAGGAGGTGGCAGTCCCGGTGAGCTTCAGGGCAGCACAGATGGATGCTGGGGGGAGAGTCTGTGGCTTCTGTCCATGCAAGCTATTCAGGCAGCAGGCTCTGAGGTAGCAGCAAGCATAAGGAGACATCCTGCCATACAAGTTATATGCTTAATCCAGGCAGAGTATCATTCTTGTCGAGGAGCAGCACACAGATGGCTTGTGAGGTGAAGCATGCTCATGGCTGCACACATGAAGGCACCTGCCTCATTTTGCTTGGTTCACCTTTCAGACCCACATACTGTCCCACTGGTGCCCTTTAATATGCCAGAACTCTCTGTCAGCTAGCTGGAGCTACCACTCACCGAGGTAACAAAAATATTGAGGAGCTTCCATGCCGAAATACTATGCACAGCACTTTGTTACTTTTTCGAGGGGAGTGTTCATTATCTCTGTCTAAAGGCTACTGCAGTCTGACTTCTATGCTCTCTTTCAGGCATCAGTTTAGAACTGAATCAGGGGAAAAGAAGAAAAAAAGGTGATCAGATGAGGAACACCAGATACCCAGCTCTGCTGTGGAAAGGCTGACTGTAGGTAGCTGCAGTTTTGTTGCTGACTGCCCTGTAAGGACACGTAGTGTACATCTGAGCATCACATCTAAAGTCACACAAAGTCAGGTCCTGCCAGCAAGGACAGACTCCTGCAGATGCCATATCTTCACTATCAGACAGCCTACTCTATACAGCAAGTGATGCCAGTGGCCTATGGTGACATGGAACATCCCATTAAAGACAAAATTTTCAGAGAAATAAACTTTTTGTTTTAAATGCCTCTGTAGACCAACTGAAACTCATTTCAAATGCAGGGCCCACCCTGCAGGTAACTAATGCCAGGTGCCTGATATTTTCACTCAAATTTATATTGGTTTCCTTCATTCTAACATTCATCCTTTACATGGTCTAAGATCACTGGCTGCTGTAGGTGATGCGGAAGTTTATTCCCTTTTAGCAACACATTTGTAACACTAGTAAAGGCAAAAACTGGCTGCTAGACGACAACACCCACCCATGACCTCTACCACAATTCACTATCAATAATGCATCAGTAATGAAACATACACATTCTTGAAAAAGCAAGAAAAATTATAATCGGTAATTTTATTGTGTGCATTACGTATGACGCATTGTTGACGAAGTCACTGGAGAACCTGCAAAGCAAGAAGTCCCCAATCAGAAAACCAGGTCAAAGCAGGCTAGCACAAAGCAAACATTTTGACAGTTTTGTTCCAGCAGGAACACTTGGCCATGGTGCCCTGTAAGAGCAGGGAGGGAGGCCAAGTGCCCATTTGCCCCGCAGCGAGGGGAACAAACGATGCTTTCCCCATCCAATGGGCACAGGGACAAAATCAGAAATCGCTCTTTAATTCTGGAGAAGCGATGTTTCCAGTAATGTTCCCCCAGGAAGTTGCTCAGGATGTGAGTAAAATACTTCTGGAGCACCTGGCCATGTGGAACCTGCCCATTACACGTTGCATAGCTGTCCATTAGCCTCTGACAGCACAACTCAGCTCCTCAGCACCTGGTCTCACCTCACTATGCGTCCTCCCCTGCAGCAGGTGCATCTCCACCTTTTGTGTTTCGGGTATAGATCACTTGGGCTCGGTGCTTGGACACCAGTTTGATCAACCCTATGAAAAAACAAAATTATGTCAGTGCACATGTACTGACAGATGCCAGGGATGCTGAGGTCCCTCCCAGAGAGGCAGGGCAACATACAAGACTAAATACTAGGGTGTAGCAGCTCATGCAAGTCTTTTGTTCCCATCTGGCTGCAGTTACATCACAGCCCATTCTTCCGGTAACATTTTTCTTAGCAATGCCTCTATGTAGCAGAACTGCTGCTCCATACTTTGGAGCACTTCTGAAATACAAGCAAAGGCAATGGCTCCCCAAAAACAATTTACACAGGAAGCACTTCAGATGCTGCAGGAAAGCTGCTGGGCAAGCAAGGAAAACCAAACAGCCAATTCAAACAGCTTTCTGTTTTTTTCCAGTTTTGAGTGCTCACCTTTGCTGAGCAGCTCCTGGAGGGCAGCCCGAGCCAGGGAGCCTCGAATCTTCAGCCTTTCTGAGACAACTGCAGGTGTGATGAGCTTGTAATTGGGCACTTCTTTGCACAGTTTGTCGTAGGTGGCCTTATCAAACAGGACAAGGTTGTTCAACTTGTCTCTCACTTTCCCCTTGGACCACTTCTACTTGAAAAGAGAGAAAACACAATGCCCCCTAAGCCATCCTGTAAGCAAGAACAAAGGATCGAACTAAAGGATGCCCCGAGAACTGCACCATCAAATGTTTCCGTATAACATCCAAAACTAAAGGACTAATGAAATGCACAAAATCGCCTTTGTAAATGAACGTGTTGCAGATAATACCTGCAATATCTAAAAATAAAAGGACTAAAGCCTTCTGTTACTCGGGTTTAACACTATGTACAACTTGCTGGCAGATGAAGAGCTAGCTCCTCTTAACAAGCTGCCCGCCCCGCCTTCACGGCGCTCTCGGGGCCTGGCCACGATGCACACGCGCC
>VWZT01010602.1:30745-54355 GCA_013397055.1 Pachycephala philippinensis | reverse complement strand
CGAGGGAATGGCCTGAAGCTGTCTTAGGGGAGGTTTAGGCTGGATGTTAGACAAAGGTTCTTCCCCCAGAGGGTGTTTGGGCACTGGAACAGTCTCCCCAGGGAAATGGTCACAGCAGCAAGCCTAACAGACTTCAAGAAATGTTTGGACAATGCTCCGGAACACATGATGTGGGGGATGTGGCTGTGCAGAGCCAGGAGCTGGACTCGCTGATCCTTGAGGATTCGTTCCAAGTCAGCATATTTTGAGATTCTGTGAGAGATTGTGGCTATTAAATCTGTCCATTTTCACTTACATTTCCAAAATATTGGCATCTTGCTTCTGAATTTTTTATCAGAAAGTTACATTTTTTTTTGAATGGATGATGTTATTAATATTATAACCTAGTTTAAGACAGTAGCAAACAATGATGAGAAGCCACACCTTGATTAAATATTATAATGTCTTTAGAGATAGATATTCCTATCTTTTCAATCACTTCTTGTTATGAAATATTCAAAAATGGAAATCTAGGTCTTGATTTAGCCTATCTAAATATAGATATTTAGTTTCATCCTGCGAAAGTGCTGAAAAAATGTGGAAAGTGTGGACTTTCAATTGGTAAATTTGCCACTGGTAATCCTGTGCTGGAAAGCTTCAGTGAAGCAGAAAGCAATAGAAATTGTGGAAAGACTCTTTAACTATTAGCTGAAGATGAGTTTGACTGAAAAATTAAATTTATTTGCATTCGATTTTTTTTCCCATCCCATTTCTGAAAAAGAATGGGGGAGCAGGACAGAGGATGGTGGGGAAGAGGATCTATATACATAAATATTCCCCTTTTGATAATCAAAATCTAAGTCTGAATCCAATAGGTAGGACTTGGGCACTTTTAATGAGTAACATATTGCAAATAAATTCAAAATAATAGAATTTCTAAGTAGACAATCATATTCAATAAGGTAATGCTGCTCTGGGTCTTAATGAGCATACATCGGTGATTACCAAATAATGTTAGGAATTCTTGCCATATGGAAAGTTATTTCCAGTGGTTACAATGACTTCACTCAGCTGTCACTGCAAAGTGGCCAGCAGTAGAATTACTCTCTTTTCAATCTGTTGGGGAGCATCAAAGGCAAGATATCATCAACATGGATTATTGTTTTTCGATATTACCCCCCATACAGATAAGAAACTGTTGCAGAGGGTTACTTTTAAAGTCTCATATTACTGAACGTTGAGCTGTCCATTTCTATAAGTAATCATTAATTTCAAAAGGAAAAGAGAATACAGAAGACATACTGTTGACTCTATATTACACAAAACGTCTCTGCATATACACAAAGATGATCTATCTCATCTCTCAGTGGCAGCAACTTTTGTCCTTCTGTAGCACTTGTTGTGAATAGGTCCAAGAAGAGAGCTCTTTTGTCATGAGAGAATTAATGAAATGCATTGAATCAGGACTATTTTACTGCCACAACCAGAGGCATAGATTTTCAGTATGTGAAAATACCCTCCAGGACTATATATGCATTTAATCCCTGGTTTCAGAGATAGTTAAAGGTTGTGTGTCTTTGTTGGTAACATTTAGTTTTGTGGTAAGATCACAACGCTTTCACATTTGGGCCAGAGAGGTCACAGGGAGGGAGTTAATGTGGAGTGGTAGTGCTGCAATAGTCTGGGAACAGCAAGTAGGAGTGCTCTGGAGGCAAATGCAGATCCAATTAGAAAGGAGTCAGTGACAGTTTTGCAGGTGTTAAGGTATCAGGGATAGCGCACCTTAAGTAGTGTCAGGGGACTGAAAAAATTAGGATGAGTTGATGCAGCTTCATGATGCATGGGAACCCTTAGTTAGCAGAGTGGACTTTTTCTTTCTAAATCTTGCTGTCTTTTACATCTTGTGTACTTATTTGGCAATCCATTTATGCTGTGGCTTGCTACTGTGACCGCCTGCTTACATTGCCTGCTGCTATTAGCTGCTTTGAGCATTGCTCTGGAAGCCGTATTTATAATAAAAGAAGGCATTGTTGTAATGGGGAAATCACCAGAAGTCAGAAGAAAGGGTGATTTGAAAAGAAAAGCTACAAGAAAAAAATCAGGAAATCTGGAAAATACAGGGACTATGGAACTGCTAAACAAATTCAGACATGTTTACTTAATTGTTCTTGCTCTATCATTAGATCAGAATAAGAGACAGGAACACACTGGCAGAATATTTTCCAAGAGCTATCTATTACTGGGAGCACAATGCTTGCTCTGTGAAGGTCTGCAGGTGGATAACAAAGCCCTGGCCTGAGGTTGGGCTATCTGAACTGTCATGAGTGTCTTTCTGGGCAGAACATGCAAAATTGCTGGGCATGACAAATAATAGAGCAAGTATGTAACAAAATTATAGACAGTGCTATGAGGAATGAAGAGATTTCGCAGACGGTTAAAGGAAATTGTGTGAAAGTCAGCCAAACTTCACAGATATTTGGAGAAGAGGTTTAAGGATCTTTTGCAGAACAGTGTCTTGCAGAGGCAGGGGTGCCTAAGTTACCATATCAGCAAAACAATGCATGAAGAAATCATTGTACCTCAGTATGTAGCCATAACAAACTCATCACAAGCAGGGTGAAAATGGTCTTGTGAAAGATATGCAACTTCTGTTGGTTCTTTTACTGTAGATAGATAGACAAATTAAAGTTTAAACACTGTTACGGTGAAGTTCAAAAAACGATATATATAAAAGATCCTTAGACTGCTGTCTTCTTCCCTAGGCTGTTTGAACAGTTTGTTTGTTTGTTAATTCATTCTTTCTCTTTCTCTCTCTCTCTCTCTTTCATTTCTCTATTTCCCTCTTTCCTTTTTTTTTTTTCCAACTTGAAGGAAAGGGTCCTTTTTTTCCAGGAAGTATTTATTTTTCTTAAAAAGTATAAATAACTTATCAGTAGTTATTTCACAGACCTGAAAATGTTTCAAATCTCTTTGTACAACACAAACTACATAAACCAGGATGTTTGTAACATAACAGGAATTACATGTTATAGTAAAATAATAAATTAACAGAATCCTTCAAATCAGTAAGTATTCTAACATGGTAGGAAACCTGAAAATTGTATTTCTACAGAAAATTGAAAGGAAAGCAATTGTGGTATAATCAACTTTTCCTTATTTTCAGAGAAAAATAACAAAAGATATTATTTTGATAGAAAAATTGTAGTTGGAGTTTTATTCAGAGAAAGTAGAAATCCCTGACTGAAAGATGTGAGAAGTGCAATACTGCTTCTTCTCTTCTACATTGTTTTGTCCCGGCCCTCCAAAAGAAGCAAATGAGATAAGGAAAGAGAAAATAAAAGAGGAAAAAAATAATACTGTCCTTACTATTGATGCATGAAAATAATGGAGAACATATTCAGACAAAAAAAAATACCAAATTTTAGTGATGTATTTATGGAACTTCTTTCATCTTAATCAACTTTCAGTTGACAAAATTTTCACTACCACTGGTAATGCATCTAGAAATTGCATCTAGAGTAAAAATACTTTCTTATTGTTTCTGAAATGTCTTTGTCTTCACAAATCCTCTATTGTAAAGCCACATCATTCTCTGTGATCAACATATTTTGAATACATAAGAAACTAATTTGCATCATAGGTTATAAAATGTCTACTTCCTTTTTCAGGCTGATCTTCAAAATGGAGTTAATAGCTGGAAAGAGATCAATAATTTCAGGTCACTGTCCTTTGAAAATTTTTCTCAGGTGACTGATGATTAATAGGTCAGAGCAGAACCTGTTCTATCATAGATGAAAAAGGTTAATGTTATCCTTAAAACCCCAATCCAGTTAATTTAAGACAAACATTATTTTCTAAAGGTTAGGAAAAAATGCAACTTTTAAGCAAGAACTTTTACTTTATTACAGAATACCATGGACCGAAACAATAAAATTTCAACTGGTTAAAATATTTTTGTTTTGCAACAGAGAAGACAATATGTATTACACTGCTGGTGAAGTTTTATTTCAAAGTATTTCTGTGCATTGTTGCTCTTCTTCACATAAACAAATCCTTTGAAGGATTTTGTCAATTGAAAGAAAAGTCAGGTTCCCTAAGCTCTATCCTAATAAAAAGACAAAGAACCTTGATTGTTGTTCTTGCTTTGCCTACATTTAATAAGATACCATTCCCTTTATTTCTCTTCTGCAATGAAATTCTGGAAGCTAAGAATGCTCTGAAGAATCTAGTCCTGACCTACTTCCTTGTAGCATCAAATTTTGATATTTCCTCTGGTTTTAGTATAAGCTTGAAGAACTCCGGATCAGGCTTTCTTTGTGGTCTTTTCTAATCAACTAATCTTAAATCTCTTCTTCCTCCTCATAGGATAAGTTGTTCAGCTGTAAGTGAAACTGAATATGGGAAGGAACAAATGGAGTGTGTCACGATGATAGATGATAACTATCACTCATTGCGTGTTTGCAGATTTGTGGATTTTGATGATGGTATTACTGCACCTTGAACTGCACAGAACTGCTGCCTTGTTCTTGTATCACCTCAGGCATCACCTGAATAGATTCAAACCTATTACAATCCTGCTATCATAAAAGAGAAGAAAATAAAATAAAATTACATTGTTGGATTACTTGCAAAGAGGACACTTGGGAATATTTTATATTAATGTATTTCTATAGAAGAAGAATATATTAAAGAACTTCTCTTGAAGGAAGAATCTTTTAAAATTCAGCTGCTTTCATTACTACATAAGAGAGGGTTAGCTTACCTCTGCAGAATAAACAACGATCCTATTTCCACGGTAAATTGTATCATCATAAGAAGATAACCCTGGTTCTTAGTGTTTTGAGTGCTACAGAGGCGATTTTTAGGGCTAGCCTCCTCAGGAGCATGTTGGCATGTACAAGGCTCATAACACTTTGCATAGATTGATTCTGTGTCCCACGGAATATTTTTGTGACTCCTGTGAATAATCTGCTCATTGTAAAATGAATCATCATTTAAAGGTTAAGATTTCATTATTGTTGAATACACATAAAATGTTATTTTAAGAGAATCTTTTTTTTAAGATTTTATATGCATATATATGTATGTATGCATATATGTATTTGTTTAAACGTATTAATGAGTTGTACAAACAACACAGATATTTTTAAGAGGTCTAACAAATTTCTCTAAATCTCACACAATTTCATTCATTTGCCAAAATTTGAATTTGATTGTGTAGTAATAAATAATGCCCTATCTCACCTTTGTGTAAAACACCTACTCAGAGCCATCCGCTTGTTACCTTTCACACATTTTGAAGTAGGTACACTATGCTCTTTCCTTGCCATTTAGTTTAATTTCTCTTACGGCCAACTACTCACAGAGATCCAAAGTTTAAGCTGAATGTCCTTTATCAAGGACATCTGATGCTTACTTTGTTCACAAAGACAGTTCAGTGATGTAAAATGACAACTGCCCACGTGGGGAGGCCAAAAGAAATATACTGCAAACTTGAGAGTAAGTTTAGAGAAAATGTTAAAACTAGTTTAAGCGTAATTACATGAAAAAAAAAAATCAGGTTATATTTCTACTTATTTTTACATATTCACATTAATCTGTGTCAGAAAATACACTTGTAACTTATCTGACTCTCACTACAGTGTGCAGAATGTTTCAAGACAAAATCTATATGCAAAATCAAATATTGTTTTACAAGAATATATATAAATGCACACAAACATATGCATAAGCACATAGGTAGCCCTAGAAACTAATACCACACTTTAAACAGAAACAAAGGACAAATAGAATTGTTAACAGTCCACAGATGGAAGTATTCATCAAAATATTAAAGTCTGAAGTCTAGGAGAGTTCTCAGTTCACTCTTACAGAATGACAAATAAGATTTTCTTATGTGGAGCAGATTGCAATGATCAGCAAAACTTAGTTTGAAGGAGACCATCTGTGGCATTTTAGCCAAGTGAGATTGTGTTGCCATAGCTAATAACAGGCTACTAACAAAATTTGCAAGGCCTCAGGAGTGAAACTTGTCAGGCATGGTTTGCTTGAACTTTCCTTGATGTTTCTGGAACTTTGATCTCATTTGGTTTACTTTCAACAGATTTTTCTTCTTAAAGATTGTGTAGCAATGACAACCATTTTTTTATTTTTCATTATGTTTATATAGAAAAAGTGTAGTAGTAACAGTAAGTAGTTATTCTGTGCCAATGAAGTATTTATGGATATGATAATGATACAGTGTAGAGGGAAACAGGCTTAGCTTGACAGTAGAGAATTCAAAAAATGTAGAAACAGGATACAGCATAGAAGAGTACAATAGAGGATGATAAGGAACACAGGCCGACACTGAAGGTATTTGGTTAAAGAAATGCAGATCTAGCATATTGATAAAACAAGTTTGAAATTAAAAAAGACAATAAAGGATAAGTGTTTAACATTAAATGCACCATATATATAGTAAATTCAAGTAGACAGTGATGTTAAAAATCAGTGAAGAGAGAGTACGTTGTGGAACTTTGTTTGAAAGCAGACTCCAGTAAAAACAAAAGAGAAATGAGGAAATGAAGGAAAGAAACAGGCAGAAGAAGAAATATACCACCATTTTGCTCTTTGCAGTGCAAGTGCAGGACCTGGAGCACGGATGACCTGCTTCAACCATTATCTATACCCAGCCCTGGCTCCCCCGTGTTCTTGCTTGCTTGAAGAATAAGGGTGCTGTCAATCTCAGAGTACAAAGGGGTATTGAAAAATGGGACCATTACATATAATAATTTTAACTACAACATTATTATTATTATTATTATTATTAGTAGTAGTAGTAGTAGTATTAGTATTAGTATTATTATTAGTATTAGTATTATTAGTATTATTACAATTATTATTATTACAATTATTATGGCTGTGTTTTGGTTTTCTGTAATAGAATTATAGTCCAGATTGAAATTTGAACTAACAAAATTTCTTTGATTAAATTGCTAAAATTTACATGATGCTAAAAAGTCATATATTTGGGGTTACATGTAATATATATTTTCTTTTTGCTCATAGCAATACTTTCTGCATAATGGAACTGGAATTCCAGCAGCATATATTGTTATTTTGCAATTAACTTGCTGGAAGACTGCTTATTAAGCAAAGTCAATAGATTATACTAGGAGCAACCTAATGGGAATTACAGCAAACTTTCAGTAGATGAACAGGCATCAGGTAATACTTTTCATTTATGATGACATGAAACAGACATTTTTCATAGAGACAAAAATAACAGTATTTTTTTAATAGGTATGTCTGCCTTAATGTTTACAGTCAAGCACTCAAACTTTATGGTGTCAGCTTTATAGTTACTTACAGTTATAGTACTCTACAGTACAATAAAGTCTGATAATAATCAAAATACATAATTAAAGCCCACATTATGTTGTCAAAATACCTTAAGAATTGTGTCAGGCAGTGTCTTGGAGAATGCTTCTGTTAAGGAAAGAGCTGTTGTACTAATTGTTTCCTTCACTGAGCATTCCTCAAAATATTATTGAGTTGAACAGCAAGATTTCCTTTAATTTAAACAAGTTGGATTCTTAATAATGATTCATTCTAAGCATAAACACATGATACCATTTTATATTTAGTGTGTGTCTTGGTTCTGGCCAGGGCAGGATTAATTTTTGGAGTAGAAGGGAGAGGACATGGTTAGGACAGAGAGGTTATTCTGTACCACCTCATGTCATTGCCAGGGGCAGGGAGAACAGGATTTCTTCTGAGGAGAAGGGTTTCCTTCTGATTGAGTGAATGGGCAGAGGGAGGCATCTGGTATTGTCTATTTTCTGGGGAAGTTTCATGTGAATTGGTTCTTTTTTTGTATCTTCTGTCATTAGTATTGTTGCCATTACTGTTTGTTTGCTTATCTTATTGGTGTTTCCAGTAAATTGTTCTTATCTAAACCTGTGATCTTTGCCTTTTGTGCCTTCAATTCCCCTCTCCAGTGCACTGCAGGGAGGGGGAGAGAGAAGCAGTGCATGGTTTTAGTGGAAGTGCTAAATAGAAACCTATTCCTAAACCACAACAGTGGGGTACCCAGGAAGAGCAGCAACTGCCCCCTCCAGAACGCTAAAGACTATCCATAGGTCCCCTGCTGCATCTCTCAGTTGCGTGCAGAAGCCTCCATAACTTCAGTAGCAAAAGATACCAATGTTTATGTTACTATTCCTAAGTGTCTGACTTCCTGAGTGCCATACAGAGACAAGTAAGTGTTCCCTTTCCATTTCCCAAAGTTGCTTACGTTTTGTTATATTTTAAATTAAATGTTATAGCACTGTTTGGATGAGAAGTACGGATGTGAGTCACAAAGTATTCACACAATTATTTAAAGTGGTACTTCTTATTAAAATAATTGTATCTCTTGGTCAAACCCTTAGCACTGGATCAATGTATTGGATCAAACTCCAAATACTCAGCAACTTATGTTCTTGTACTTTAGGCCAGTCGATTCAATTAAAATGCTCCCACTATGTATGATTAAAAGTCCTCTGCAGACACTGAATGTGTTTACTGGCTGGAGCTTGCATTCTTAAATATGGTATGGGTATTCTTTTGGTTTTTTATTCCATTTATTGATGTGATACATATTTTAGCTATTTTAGAGTACCTTAAAACTTACATACTCACTTAAAACAAGTGATTTTGTGTTCTCCGCTGGAGGGGAACTCACCACAGACAGAATCTCCTGAGTTTTGTGTGAAAATCCATCTAGGGGCTGTTAGATTCTGCATGAAAATGAGATGTCCAGCATCTGAAAGGATGGTGACAATTACTTGCTACCTATATTCTTCTCTTTTCTCCATCTTGGTTAAACAGCTATTTTATTATGCCATTTTTTGTCCGGCCTTTTCATACTCAGAGACAAGAAGACACCTACATCATCTCTCTCTTCCCTCACCCCAGTAAAGAACATCTTGTTTATTGAATTTTAAGTTATTTGTGTCTACTTACAAAAATAGAAGACATTGGAAAAGTGACCTTATCACATACCAAGACCTCTCTGTTTAATTTTTAAATTTTCTGTTATCTGTATGCGTGTATACAGTACAACTAGATGACATCCATAATATTGTCACTGTATGCCATCTCAAGTATAAAAAGTAAGACAGCATTGTAATAAACAAAATTTTATATTTTTTTAGCTCTGAAACTCAACCATTTTTGAACTTTAATAGGACCGTTTTCTGGTAGAGTACAAGAAAGATAACTCTATGTGCATCAAATGAGTGGATTATGACTCTTCAAAAGTTAAAGTTCATCTCTGCAATTAAATCAACTCTGACAAAAACAGCAGCTTTGGAAAAAGGTCATGCATGAGTGCTGAGAGGCTGCAATCCAAAGCATTTGAGATAAACAGCAAATTAACTGACTAAGGGCTTGTAAATCTAGTCCTTCCTGTGTATCTGCTGACAAATTCAGGGTGTTATGGCAAGGAATTTTTAAAATAAATTTGGAAAAGGAGCTGAATTACATGGGACGTTATTTGCATTGCAGACACTTAGTGGAAATCTTGTTTGTCAATGACAAAAGTTCTATTATATTTTTCTTTCTACTTTTTAAGAAATGTTTCCAAAGGTTAATGAAGCTGGAAATGGATCTTAATGTATTCAGGAAAACAAAGAACAGGTTTTACAGAAGACAGCACCTTAAATGAGAAAAGATGAAATGTAAGATTACATTTTAAATAAATGTGGGGACACAATTGTAAAAATGGGGACACAATTTGGGCGTTTAAAAACTGGTATATTAAATCAAACTACAGTAATGTGGTCTTCAACAATACAGGATCAAAAATTAAAATTTTTTTTTAAATGGAATTAATTTTCATTTTATAATTATAGTTTTCATTACTCATTGAAGTACTTGCAGCAGAACTTCAGAGGAAAACAAAGGAACATATTTCTCAACTTTCAAAATAGAAGAATCCTTCAAAAGATTTATGTAGTCAGGTAGATCACTAACAACTTGCACAAGAACTAATAGGAGAGGGTTCTGGGGAAACTAGCATGCAAAACTGCTAGAGAACATACAGCCTCATTTCATCCAGTGTTTTGCAGGAGATAGATAAATCATTACACAGGAATATATCTAGAATATAAATAATGCAAAAAGAAATTTTGCAGACTGATGATATATAGTGTGTGGGTATGTTAAACAAAAAAACACAAAAGAATCTAGCAACCTGTAAAAAGACAATATCAAAAAACCTCATCTTCAATTTTATAACAAATCTGCACTGAGATATAGCTAAAAAGGAAATCAGCAGCACCTGAGGTAAATGTTGTTTGATTTTTTCCTCGCCACAGTTATACCACCTAAATATTTCCTGAAAAGTTAAACCTGTTCATTGTGTGGAGTGGTTTGAATTTTTGCCACTGTGGCCAACAGAGAAAAGATGTTTTGTGATATGACTTCAGCAGCTCTGCTGAAATACATTAATGGACTGACATTTCATTACCTGTTAGCTGACTCAGCATTTCAGTTTTTTTATAGGACTTTTTCATTACCATTTATTTTGTCTTTGAATAATGTGTCTCAATGAAACATGCTCAAACAAACTGTCAATATTTTATAGAGATTGATTTTGCCCTTCAAGTACAATGCTCTGTGATGAACTTGTTCTCCTCATGCTTCCTGCAGTTTGTAGCTAAAAATATACTGAGGCTTAAAATTACTATCAGATTTTGTTAATATTGTCTAATATTATTCAATCTTCTCTCAGCCAGTTATGCGGTTCAAGAGAAGACGGGTGACCAGTCTAGCTCTGATCACAATCTGTTTTAAAATAATTTAAGAAAAAAAAAAATCTCAATGATAAAAATAAGAGGAGCAATAGACAAAGAAGAAAAAATATATATCCTTTTTCTCCTCCCCAACACTTCCCCAAGTGCAGTAATGAATTGGACTTGTTAAGCATAAATGGGGACTATGGATGTGTTGTGCAACTTATTGTATTTTCACTCCTTTCTTCTGATCATTTTTCTTGATTTCTTAATAAGGCCTAAATAGCCTTAGATGAAACCTTAAGCAGCTATTATCTTCCTTTGACTGGAACATCTGAATGGCCGCTATCAATCATACCAAATAAACAAACTTGTGACAGCTCTTAGGGAAAGTAATGCAGAGGTTATTCTTTTTGTTATTTTCCATTTGATTTGGTATTTTCAGTACTTAATTTTTCTAATTAAAAATTGCAATGAAAAACTCCAATAAATTTTCCATATAAAATCAATAAAACTAAAAAAACCCCATTATCTAATGAATGCTAAAGTAACACCAACTCTAGAATTTTTTATGTAGTCATATAATTATATCCTGATAAAAGGTGTATTTCTTACAACTTTTGAATCTTTCCAGCATGTGCTATTTTCATTTAGAGCATAAGCATGAAAATAACAGCTATTTTGGTCATGTACCTTGAAATTAGAAACAGACTGCTTCTAGATTCCTCTTGTCAACCATTCCAACAGAATCAAGGTCTTGCTGTGAAACAAAGAAGGAACAGCATATCACAGAATCATAGAATGGCTTGGATTGGAAGAGACTTTAAAGATCATCTCATTCCAATGCCCCTGCCAACGAAACAAGATCAGGTACCTTGGAGCCCCGTTCAACCTCACCTAAATCTATGTTCAACCTGCCCAGCATGGAACAGCAGGTCCTTCCACAAGACAGATACAGAATGCTGCACGGGCTAAGCAGAGGTGTGCAAAAAGCTAAGAATTTGACAATGTACTTATGTATATGTAGCATACTCCATAAACTATGGTGAGTTACAGTATGTTTTAAAGTAGTTGTTACAAAGTGCAATAAGAAGTGTTACTGCTATCTCTTTTTGAAGTAAAGATATCTAAGATGTAGAATCTGTTAATGTATGAATAGTTTGGAAATCAATCACTGCCTATTTTTATGAACACTGTGCCAAACACTTTCCTTTTCTGGCCAATAAGACATTAAAATTATTTTCTTATTAATTTCTCCTGAAAAAAAACCCTTAATATCATTCATTTGGAGGTTCTGTGTTCTGTGTCTTATTTCCAATTTACCTCTATTGCATTTAAATTTCAATATGTTAGTGTAACATCAAATGCATCTTATTTTTTTTCATCTCAGATCCATTGCTTTTGTATCATCAATGATTCAGAAAAATAAAAGCTTAAAATAGGCCTCAGCAGATATCCCAGTTTTGCTTTATTGCCTGATAAATACAATTTTAAGAGCCGTTAATAAAATATTTTCTCTTACAAAATAGAAAAAATAAACCTTTTTATTATTTTAATATCTGAAGAAATACAGAAAACAATGGATTAATTTGGAATACTTGGAAAATTAAACATAATGTTACTATTTTTTGAAGATAAAACCTGTTTCATTACAACTGTTGCTTATTTTATGTATAATCTTTTAAAATGAACAATTGGTTGGTCTTTAATTTCATGCTAGTGTATAAAAAATAGAAATTTTCTAATACGTTTAAAAATATTCACTGAATGTTTAAAACATATCTTTTAATCACCAATTTATTAAATTTAGAAGGAAGCCATTCCAGAGATAAGACTTCTCAGAACTTGTTTGCACAGACCTAATTCTCCTGTATAACTATGTGCTCAGTTAGATAATCAGATGTTTGTTTTAGCTTTTCTTAAGAGTTTTTAAAGGTGGTACAAGATGAAGGAACAAATATGGGCAGATGTAATTAATCTCAAATTAATATTTCTATCCAACCTGGGTCATCATTTCATGACAATGCACAGAGAATACAAAGCATCTAAATTTTCAGTTAGTTAGAATTAGGACCAGTCAGAAAGAAAATTTTAACTTGAATGCATGCAGGATAGTAGTGGATAGATTGAATATCCTTTACTTGATGGAACTCCACCACTGTAGTTTTTTACACTAAGAATGCATTTCTTCAGTATTCTAGTCCACCAACTAGGGCAGTTTATCAGACTGGAAAAAGCCAAAATTAAGGCTCCGATACAAAATATTGACATCTGTTTACAGTTTACATTTGCTAATAAATAAAAGGCAAAGTGCTTAGCTATAAAATTGAAAGGTATAATTATACGAGCCTTGTCCCACAGCCATGTTGGAAGCTGTGATCTGTCAGGCAGGACACATTATTTGCCAAACCATATGGAAAAGGAAATCACAGGGCAGGCAGCTTTAACTGGTAACCAACCACTTTTTGCACTTTAACTGTTCACTTGATAAACTCATATGCCTTAAATATTCATCACTGATGTTTCTAGTTGGAAAACACTTGCAAACATTCACACAGGCTTTGATGTTTGTACCTACTTTTCCATGTAACAGGCTGGAGGAACAAAAGAGTCCATATATAGAAGTGTATTCAAAGAAACAACTTTATAATAACAAAATTTTCTGAAATTATCTGGACACATTGGTGATTATTGCTATTTGCATTAGACTGGGGACAGAGTCTTCAACAAATTTTTTATAATTGATGAAGTGAGTTTTAAATAAGTTTGTCTAAGGACAAATAGTGCAAACACAGATCTACTTAGAGGAGAGTGGGCAAATAGGGTGGTTAGAAAATATTTGTAAGGAAAGTTTTTCTAGCATAGAGAGTTGATAGCCATTTTATGTGTCAGAAAGGGAAGGGAAACCTGCTGTATAAAGAACTAAATTAAAGTTTCTTAGTAAAGTAGTTCTAAACTTGCCTACAGATGCACAATAATTTTCACTGTAACGTCTTTGCTGTATTGTCCCTATTTCATTTTTGCTTCCTAATTATTTATTTTGACAGAGGTAAGAGCTTAAACAAGAGGAAGCAATGGTCTGTGAAGTTACAGAATGTAGTTTTATTAATTTTAAGTGATAATGAACACAATTTATCAGAAATACTTGAGTGAAATCCTCAGATTAAGGTGCTATCTGCAAAATGTTGCCTGAGCCTTATCTTAAATAGTATTCATGGGACAACCGTTGTGTAATGGGCCTTCTCAATAATATTACCTGTGAGTCTTTGACTGTTCTTAAGTCTCAGTCAGAAGATGCAGCAATGTGATTTCATTTACTTATTACATCTAGGCTGTCCACTGCTATCCCTTAAGCTAATTTTCAGCCTACAGAATGTTATGGAGAAGTTAATGCATAAATGAAGTAGTTCTCTTGTAGGCTTTATTGTAAAGACAAAAATAATTTCAATCCTCAAAACTACAAGTAGGCCACGTCCAAAATACTGTGAAACACAGGATTTAAACTTGTAGTTAGCAACTTCACTATTATGAAGGCTCTTTAATCGCAGTATTTTGTAATACAATGAGTCAGGTGGGTTAGTTCTGGTTTTCTTTCTTGATTTTTGATGGAGAAAAACAAGATGTGGAATAATATTTGCTACCTTTTTTTCTTTTTCTCTGCTTTTTCCCTCCTCATTTCTGTTCTTACATAAAGGAAGTATTTCCATTCTCATTCGGGATTTATAGATCAAAAGGAGGTAAGATGAGGAAACTGATGAAAAAAACAGATGATGAAAAACTCATTTCCTTTGAAAATCAATACAATTTAGACTCACTAGAGCTGTTCTAAAAACCCGTGTCCATATCTCTTAGGATCAAAATAATCTAGAATAAAGTATTCAAATTCTGTTTAAAGCCCTTCAGATTTATGGACCCAAGACCCCTAATTGCTGGAGAAAAAACAAAACAAAACAAAAAAAAAAGTAAGGAAAAAAAAAAGTAAGGAAAAAAGTAACACTTTCATTGCAGTAATGTATTCAGAAACATCACTATGTAAGAGAAAAACAGGGCAGCATTGTTAACTATCACTTTCATAAGAATTAAACCCAGAAATACTTTTTTTTAATAATACTCGTAGATCATTTATAACATTCCTTTTCTTCTTAGCAGAGAAGATATGTATCAAACCAGTAAACGTAATGATTTTTTGATATTACCGGTTGATAACATGGGGCAAATATGTTGTGAATATAAAATCCTCTAGTCCAGAATAGTAATGCAGTCATATTTCTATAGATTGGATTATCAGGTTAAACAATGAAACATCCACTCTTGGAGGATTTGGCTGATAGTTCCTTTCATTCTGGAGACTCTTCTAAAAATCATCTATTACTGCATCCAATTGGTTATTGCAAAAGACATGGCTGAAATAATCTGAGGATATTTAGGTGTATTATATTTGTGTGGGTATGCTAGTTTCTGCACTGAATCCGGTTACTAGAACCAGACCTTCACATCCTCTAATACTACCAGAGTACTATTATATACTGTATATAGTATCAGCTACTATATATATACTACAATAATACCAGCTACTATTGGCTACTATGACATAATGTTCAGCTAATGACACTTGGGTTAATTAGACAAATCATTTGTCTTTCTTGACATACTATTTTCAAAGAAATATAAATGTTATCCTTTACATTTATCAGTAAATCTATGGCAGCCATTCAGTCACATGAGTAGTTGGCAATGATTCTATGTTGTACAGCTAGAACGAGCAAATGTTTTTCCTCTCTTCATTCAGAGCATTACACAGTCAGATTAGTGGTTAAATAGCTCTGGTTTTCCTTTCCCTAAGTGGCCTTGGAAAGCAGAGCCTGTAATTTAGTAACAGCTGCAAGAAATTAGCTGAAAACAATCTACTACAGGCATAGACAATTCGTATTATAAAACATACAAATACAAGTAATTCACCCAACCAGAAACCTCATCCCCCAAGTTCATTCAAACTGGTCATTCAGATTGCTTTGATGTTGTTCCCTGGGTGATGAAAAATGTGAAGCCTGTGGCCATAAAAAGTAATTTAAACAATTTTATAATACATGTAAACCCATTATATCATCCCTTTTTGGAGCGGCATGAGGTGCAACTTAAGCAATTTTTCTAGCAATTATATGTAAAATTATATTGTTCTTTGGTGCCAGCACTGTATCAAATTATTTCAAGTCATAGATGCCTACTTTAGTAATCAATAAAGTTTTTATTCCTTCCTGATCTTGTCAGTTTTTCAGATCGATTTCATCTGGAGAGTTTACTGAGGTATAATCTTGTTGCGGGAAGTTCTTTATTGTTCCATTATGAAGAAAATTTGAAGCCAATACAGTTAATTAAGATTGTTCCCACAGTTAAACTTTAAAAAATGCTTTGACCAAAAGGAGTAGATTTGCAGAAATATATTTATTTGGTTCAAAATTTCTCAAATCAGAACTTTTAAATAGAATGTTACTTTTAAAAAAAAGAGAAAATTTTATAGAAAAAAAAAATTTATATCCTAAATTCTTCTGTTTCCAGGGTTCATTCATTTTACGATTTGGATTTTATTTTTTTGCTTTGGGATTTTTTTTGTAGGGTGTTTTATCATTTTTTTTTGTTTACTTTTCCAAGAAGACTTCATGTTTTGGGGGTTTATTTGGTGCTTTAAGAGGAAGAAGAACTGAAAGTTTTTCATAATTAAATATTAAATTAATGCAAAGGGTAAAGAATGCTAAGAACTATAAAGAAAATATTTTGGGTTATTTTATACAATTATTTTTTAACTTCTGTAACTGTATCAAAGACCATGGGTTTTCCTAAATATTACTAATGTTCCATTTACAATTACTGGATCTAAAAAAGGAATAATATTTCCCTTTTAAAAATAAAACAGAAGCATGATCTTAGTGAAACTATTTCAGTTTCAATTAAGTTCCTAGTAACGAATAATTCCAGTGGAAAGATGAGAGACTTGAGTCCAGTATGAAGAAAGAACAATTTAAAGATACCTTGATAAATTTCTGATTTCTACACCTGATATGCACTTCACCCTGTTGTTTATTTGGATTTAAAAAAAAAAATTAGTTTTTGTATCTTAGAAAAATGATGAATTGAAGGAAGAGCATGTAACAGCAAATATGGAACCAAGTAGAAACCAAGGAGCTATGTACCTAAAAATTATTCAAATTCTATTTATTTCAAAAGCCAACACAGTAACTTCAGTGTACCAAGTAAGTTATAAAAATTATATTAGTATAACTGTTTATACAATTTTTTTAGTACTGAGTAGCAGTACCTAAACCCTGGAGCATATTTCAACTCTCCTACACTTTAAAAAAAATCCCCTCTTGCCAATATCTTGGATTTTCCATAGAAAAGAAACACTGATGTTCTAACTTCTGTGCTAGGCAGAACTGACAAAAATGGCAGTTGTCTAAACATACATTAGCAATTTCTTGCACGAAGGAAGAAGTTTCTGTCTTTCACTGCAGTAGTTACTTGTGGTGAAAGATGTACAAACCATGTACAAAATTTGTAGTTCTGTTATATACCTCATTTAAGATCTAAATATGTATGTATCAAATGTGAGACTTACCTGAACTCCCATCATACTCAAGAGATTTCTAGTAAGTGTATACACTGGACTTTAGAGAATTGTGAAGAAGGAAAAGAATATTCTGACCAGAGTGAATCCTCATGAGAGGTTTCTGTTCAGCTGTCCATGTACAAGCCATGTGTAATATGTGACATGGAGAAAAATGGAGATGAGACAGGGAACCCAGGAGCATCTCAGATGGGTCTAAATGGCTGTGAGCAAGTGAATCAGGTACAAAATTCCCACCTCTACAGTCATCAAATATAAACATTGTAATAGCATGACTGTTCCTTCCATAAGAATATCTCAGAGAGAGATCCCAGTTTTCTGTCAAGTGTAAGCAAAGGAAATGGGTAGAAATGCTTAAATGTTATTTTTCTTTGTTTCATTGTTTCATTATTTTTCTTTGTTTCATTATGTGCTGCCTTGTTTTACTTCATTCTTTATTGTGGCATGGAATTTTAATTGTACTGTCATTAATTCGAAGGCATAAAAGCCTCAAGAAAAATGTACGTGGCATAATGCCCAGAATGTAAATACTCTGTTTCTGGACAGGCTTGTAAGTATCCAGGAATGGAAACAAAAGGGAAAAAAAAAAAAAAAAAAAGCATTTTCAGTGTTGTTTCTAACATAATAGCTGAGTGCTTTTCTTTGGATGTGAGGGGTGACTGAATGACTCATATTCTGGTAAAATAATCAGATCTAATTGCAGATCCTTACAGCAGGATTTCACAAACTCTTGTATGCCTCCCTGTGCTACAAAGTGAAATAGAAAAGCCGAAGTATCTATTTTGCTTAGCATAATGATAAAATTTTGGTATTATGAACAGAAGTAGTAAACCCACTTCTTCCTATGCCACCCCCGACCATCTGGTAGTTTTTATGCTTCATCCAGAGGAGCATGACCCACAGTTTTTGGAAGCATAATCATAAACACGTGTCTCTCTTTGATTAGAATGCATTTTGGTTTTATTGGTGGCAGGTTGTTTATTGACTGTACCAATGAAATCTTATTTTCCAAGGGATTTTAGAAATGCTTAAATGTGTTGCTTGATTCTACAACCTTCAGCTGCAGAAATCCATCTCACATATTGTTACTAAATTAAGCAGAGGAAATTAACTGTTCAAGTAAATGAAGATCAGTACGAAAATCTAATGGAGGAACATTTTTTAATAATTTGGTACTTTCTTATGCTTTTTATAAGATTTTAAATGACAAAGGCACTGTTTAGTTCATTGTTTTACAAGTCAAAATCTGAAGGTCAAGCTGTTGTAATTGCGTGTTTTAACACAGTTCCTTTGGCTTTTATGGTGTGATGGATATAAAATAATTTAATGTGCTTGAAAGCTTGATTTTTATATGTTTAATTGTTGAAGTGTTTGTAATAATGGCTTAATCTTATATTCATGGGTGTTTAAAATGGACATGGATATTTAAGATGAGATTTCTCTCCATCAGTGCTGCAGGATTTATTTTTTAAAGGAAAACTACATATAAGTTTTAAAAACACAGTCAAAACATTGATCTGTTACAATTAGTTAATTTTCATTGTCTATATAATTTTAATATTTCTGAAGAATTAGTGAAATGTTTGCTATAGTGTTCATCTACCTTTGGTTAATTTTCCTATTATTTAAAAACACTAAAAAGAAGTTATATGAAGCTTACTGGAATTTCCTCTTCTTTCTTCCAACTCTTTTTTTCCCCTTGCATTCCAATTTTTCATAAAACATTAAAAATTGCTTTTACACAGGAATATTCCTTTATATATATATGTAGAACTATTAGATCCCTGTTACTCTACTTTCTGTTGCAGCATATACTGATACTCTTCAGTAAGTGCATTTATCATCGGTAATCCTGAACCTGTTCTCCTGTTTCAATAAACAAATCTGGATCCACGAATCTGAATTGTGTAAGTCCTTACTGAATACAATCAGACCCACCGTATTAGAATAAAAAACTGCACTATTTGTGCATCTGTTCACATTATAATTCTAAATTGGCTATAATCAGAAACTAAACCCAGCCACGACCAGCCCCTCCAATCTCGAAGGACCAGCTGGAACACAAGGGGGGTTATTTTCTGCTAAATTCCTATACCATTAATACAACACCAATTGACTTCTGTATTTTTCCTGTTTTTCATGTTATGATAAAAAGTGAGTATCATCTTTTTCTTTACTTTCTTCAAACTATTCACAACTTTATGGACCTCCATCTTATCTTCCATGGGTTGTTTCTTTATAAACTCAGAAATACTTTTTCCACAGTGCCACTTCATGGGTAAGTCATTTCATGCTTCTGATCATCCTTTTCATCCTTCTCAGAATTTTATCTAAACCTGCTAATTTTTTGGGTTTTTTCTGGTACGGCTAATTAACACATTTTATTCAGCATGGAGTATACCATCCATTTCTATGACAGCGTTTTTTTTTCCTTTGTTTATTTTCATTCAATACTCCTTCACTCTTATTTTTTGACAAGATATATGCCTATTTAGAAATATTTTAAGATGAGTTTTGAGAATGGTAATCCCCAATTCAATGACAATTATTCTGTCTCTTCAGTTAGGGTGATAGTTACATGTGTGTTTTACACTGAATTTATGAGCACTGAATTATCTCTGATTTTTTTTATCACTGAATACCCTGAGTTCCACATGCAATATTTTGCATTCACCTCTATTTTTCACTTTGAAAAATGTTTTTCAACTGTAATATTTGGCAGGTCATTATTTACTCTCTTATATAAATACAGTGAATATCACAGGTCACTGCATAGGCCCTTCTGGGACTCCAAGGGTTAGCTCTTTGCAATGAAGAATACAAACATTCATTTCTGGACTTTTTTTTTTTTCTTTATTTTGCTCTCTTCTTTGTTATCTCTAAGCATGAATAATCATCCATGGAAGAATTTTCCTTGGTTTTCTTGTCTTTAGGAACTTTTCTGAAGGATTATGCTTTCATTATTTTCTCTCCTTTCCATTTTCAGTTCTGTTTCCATTTTATATTTTTTTTCCTCTTTCTATCTCCCTTTCTTGCTGAATTTTATTTTACTTTCCAGCCCTGTTTGTATTTTTTCTGAATATTCCCTCTGCCTCTTTTAACTTTTTGCATCCTTTATGATGTTTCTTTTAAAAAATCCTTTTTTATGTTTAAAAAAGGATTTATGTTTATTGTTTTTTATGTTCTTTTTCATTATTTTCTATACTACCTATTTTTATTTTATTATTTTTCCTCATATTTTTGATAGATAATATTTTTATTTGTTTCTTTTTGAAATCCCTGCATATTCAAGTCCTAGAATCATAAAATATCTCAAGCTGGAAAGGACCCTAAGTTCAAACACAATACAATGCATGAACTTTGATATATACATGTAGATTCACAAAATCTGTAAAGCCTTCTCTGCTTTTCCTGTGTATTCTCACCAGATGCATTCTGCTTCAGATTCTGCAATTTTCATTGGAATCTCTGTCCTTATGTATGTGAAATAAATTGAAAAAAACCTCTTCTTAAGACTTCTATTGAACAAAATATGTATTTGTGCCTTAGAAATTACTATAAATTTATTCCCTATAAATGTCCTATATATTGAAATCCCCACAGGAAGTCTATATAAGATCTACTCATTAAACTCTTCTGCCTGCTGCAAAGAGAAGCGACTATGACCAGCAATCCGGAAATGCCTTTCTTTCAATGAAATTTGCTTTGTGGCACTAATTTTTGAATTTAGGCACTAAGTTCTCTTTCTATAGTCTATGAATCTGAATCTTTCATTTATAGCCCTCTACTCTGTGACCTGTGTCAGTTTTCCACAATTTTTCAATAGATATTCCACATACATTGATGCATATTATACAAGAAAATTACACACAGAAAAGAACCTGAATATTCAGTCTCTAATGTAGATTTGATATGAGCTAGTTTTCTCAAAACCAGCTATATTTTGCCTGTGATGGTAATTGGAATATAATCCCTCTGTCTTTACCTAGAACAATGTGTTTTCCATCTTATTTTCTATTCTGAGTGGGTGGGCATCTGTTAGTCAGCCAAGATCACCACACCATAGCAGCTATGGCTTGATTATGGAGCTTACTGAAGACAAGAAGGGGGCAAAAAAGGAAAAAATATCACTTTATTTGGGACCAGAGATCTTATTATTTAATTTACCCAGCCAGACAGCATATTTTGCTACAGTACTTCTTCAGTACTTCCTTAAACTAGTTGAATTTTATTTTCATTTGAAAATGTTACTATGGTGAAATAAACGAATCCTGAGTTGAAAGGTCAAAAAGAACATGCAAGAACCCAGTTCAACAATATGAAGCTGAATAGTGGAATTTTACTGCAGATCTGATTTTGTGCTGTGAAATTGAATCTGAAGCTTTGAGTTTCTAATTTTGGGCACACAATACAAAACTCATCTTTATCCCTAAACTGGACTTTTTCCCCTTCAAAATGTCATGAATTGTGTTAATAATTTTAAATTGCATTTTAAAAAGTATTATAGCATCTATTTTTTACATATTTCTTATGTTTACCTCCACTGTTCCTACATTACAATAATTATTTTTTGTTCTTCTGTGGTGTATAAGTCAGTTTTGAGCTGATTTGTGATAATAAATTTGCTACAGAACACTCATACAAATAAACATTACCCTACTAACTAGAATTCAGACACTTGTTTGAGGCAAAAGATGTGAAGCAATCACATTTGATCACTACTGTTAATTTGGACCCAAGGAACCCTTCTGGTTCAAGAATATTCTTCACCAAGTAGGTATCAAAGTGCTCTACAAAGCAGAGAAGCATCACTCAATCTTGTCTTATTGGTATTATTTATTATGCCCATTTATAAAGACATTAGAGAGAGCTGATTGTGCACACAAACACATTCATTTACATATGTATCTCAGGTTTGCTTACACACTCATTTCCTTTCACAGATAATTTCATTTCTTTTCAGTTTAGAATTAGTGATACGTTTCCCCCCCCCATTTTTTTTTCTCATTTTAAAGACATTATCTTTGGTAAATGGTCTATTTTGACTGTAGATTTGCATGGCTAGTCTTATCTTGCATATTATATATGTGCTAATACTTGAGAATGTAATGCATAATTAGGGTAAGCCTCTTTTTGTTTTCCTTTTTGTTTTTCTTTCTGTTCATTTATTTAGAGTTTCTGTACATCTCCTCACTATAAAATGGGATGCAATGGCAGAAGAATACATTAAAACCATCATTTGCTCACTCAATGTATTATGAAATATGATGACTCTATTATTTCTATGACCCTTTCGCATCTCTTCTCTCTCATGTATTTTCTTACCTCAGATTACATCCTTCTTTAGATCACTCAAACTCTGCAAAATAAGATTATTTGTCTGAGTATCAGATATGCCATGAGGCTGAAATAGATAATGAAGCACTTGAAAGTTAATTAAATGTCCCACTAAGGTGAAAAATAATAGTATTATGAAGTGATAAATAACATTCATTAGAATCTTGTAATCCAAAACTTTGACTATCATGAAAAAAATGAAGAGCCCATGAATTGATATCTATTGTTAATCTCAACTTCCTTAGATGGCCCAAACACTAAGTGCATTGGTTCTTTCATTGTATCTCTAAATTTCATTTTCTGCTTCATATGTCAGGCTTTAAAGTCCATTATTAACTTCTTCTGTTTATATCTAATCAAAGCAGGACAGTACTTACTGAGGCATTATTGTCAGTAAATACCCATCTCCATAAGTGCTCTTCTGGTAGTGCCTAACCCTCAGAATATAATTCCTCTTGGCTTCTGAATTGGAATATGAATAATCAAACAGCTGGCACTTGTTGAAATGAAAGGTCTGCAGCAAGCTACGTTGTAATGTCACGTTGTGCTGTGAGGTTACCCACAGCTATATGCATGTCTGCAACTCTGTAAGGGGAATGAGAACAAAACAACTGACCTTTTTGTTTAAAACAGAAGTAAGAATTACTAATTTGTATTCCCCTGATTCAATTTAAGCCTGGGGATTCATTTGCTATTAGTTGTTGCTAAATGTTTTTATTGTACAGAAGGAAAGAAAGAAAACCCAACCAGCAAAACACATTAAGTAAAAGCATGATTTTTGAAAGTGTAAAGTACTACTCTTTCCTGCTCAGATTGCATAAAACAGTAAAATTTTAAAAATTCTGAGATGTGAATGAATAGAAGCAATCTAAATTAACAATTCTGAAAATTAGTTTCTAGCTCTATTCATGA